>JAWDEX010217477.1:0-10152 GCA_035221805.1 Trichilia hirta
ATTTTAAGAGATATTTCCTTTTAGTGAAAAAAAAATTATTGCATTAAAATAATAATCTACACAATATATAATAAAAAATTAATTCTACATTTTTAATTATTAAAATTAAGGTAAAATCAACATAAATCCTTATACTAGATTAAAGTTCCATTTTAATGTGTTGCAAGGGTGAAAATAGATACTTGTACTAAAGGCTAAAGGAGCATTGGTGGACATATTGAGTAGACAATTAAATTTAAGTAGCAATAAAAAAAATATTAATGATAGACAATATATCTTAAATTAATTAATGATATTTATATGTAGAAGTAGGTAATAAAATTAGTGCAATAGCACCTAAGGGATATAGCCTGGTGATTCCATCACGATGTGATAGCTATTTTCGTATACGTCTATTCCGTGTTCGAATTTTTAAAAATGCATTTTTTATAAGAATTTAGTGCAATTGGGGTTGTATCTTGTATTTGATACTATTACAGTATGGTTTTTATACATATGTCTTAATTGACTCAAGACAGATATCGTATGATCTGCGGATACGAACCTAAAAAAATGAGTGCTTGATTTCGTATACGTCCGAACGGTTTTTGTACATATGTCTTAATTGACTCAAGACAGGTACCGTATGATTTGCGGACACGTACCTTAAAAGATGGGTGTTTGATTTCGTATATGTCCAAACGTCGCAATGATGGTTGAGTACGGAATTTTTCGTCTCAAAAAAAAAAAAAAAAAATAGTGCAATAACCGTAAGACGTCTAGCAATTAAATGATTATGCTAATCCCAGCTAATATAAAATAAACATAACATATTTTGAATGTAAACTCATTATCACTTATCAAGATGCATTATCTTGGCCGGATAAAATAAAAAAATTTTGCCTTAATATGATGATCTATGCAAATAATCTAACAAACATACAATAAATAAACAAACAAAATTATTGATACCATTGCCCAAAATTGAGTAGGGATGAAAAAAAATACCCAACTTGAACTCGTAACAGAAAAAATTTGGAGGATTCGGATTCAAAAATATTTGAACAAAATAAAGAAAAAATTCGGATACAGTATTAAAGTTTTATGATCCGCATGCAATTTGGTCGAATCTGGGTTTGCATATATTCAGCATCGAATTTGCACATATATTAGCATGGATATCAGGAAATATAATTTAGTCCCAAATTTCCAATTTTTCTTTCGTTTCTTCGTTCTCACCTCTTTTCTTTATTTGTCATCCTCACCCTTCTCTCTCCTCTAATTTGCACTCTAGGCTCTTCCGAAGCCGAAGTCGAACTAATTCAATTTCTTTGACTTTAATGACTAAATCTCCAAAAGATTGCACTTGTTGTACATCATAGTTGCTTGCTCCTATTCAAATTTCAAGCCCTAATCTGAATTTCTTTATAGCTTTAACACGACTTGAATCCGCTGCAAATATCGGTCGTCTTCGACTTTTAAAGAGAAATATTTGTGCACTCATTTTACTTGTTTTTTGTGATTTCTCATTTCATTCAACAGCAATTACTCACCGTCTTGTAGTTGCATTTTAGTTTCAAGTTGAAGTACTAATCTGAATATATTGAAATCTACATATTAAAGAGCAAAGGATCAATTTTGGCGCCAAAATGGAGAGATTTTCAATTACCAAGTTGGATTTTTTGCTCTTATGCCACTTGGCAGTTATTTGTAGAAGCCGTATGCTTGAAATATAAAGACCCAAACAGCCGTTGGATGTTAGGATCGGGAGTCTCTGTCCGCCGTGCAAATCGATGAATTTAAGTTTGGATATGAATTTAGATGTGTGCTTAGGTTTTGTTTTGATAGGGGTAGGAAATTGGGTTTGGGTATGAACACAGAAAAAGGATGGCTCTTAGCCCTTCCAAATATCCTTACATTGGAAAATTGTCGGAGTTGGTAAAGTTCCGTGGGCCAAACTAAAGAAGCTCATTTTTTTATTTTAATTTGTACGAAAAAAAATGTAGTTCATATTTGTAGAGGGATTTTTCTTTTGATATTTATGATAGTGCTTAAAATTTTTAAAAAAAAATTTCATTCCAATTGGCAATTTGAAAATTTTTTTTTCATTCCAATTGGCAGTTGGAAAAAATATTTTGGATATTTATAGATTTTAAAAATATTTTGGATATTTATAAATTGGCTCAAATATTTTGAGTATTTATAGTTTAATTCAAAAATTTATAATATTAGTAAAATTTAAAAATAATAAATTTTTTATGACACTCAAAAAAGTAATTATTTATATCTAATCTCGTTTTTTGTGATTCTATTTTTATTTTATGCTATTTATTATTTTGTAATTTATTAATATCGTTAAATTATTTGATTTTGAAAATTTTATTTAATTGTTTGATTTTATAAAATTTCACATTTTTATTGGGCATAACAAGTAGTATTAGAATGTATATTTTGGTTGTTGATTGTTAATTATTAAACATAATAATTTTTTTAGACTTTTGATATTGGTATTGCTATTGAAGTTTGTGACACTGTGTTGTATTTGACAAGCTAATTGTAATATAGAAATAATAGTGAAATATACAAAAATAGACGAGAGAAGTTTGATTAATAGCAGAATTTTAGCATTCTCTATTCGGGTTATATAATAAGCTATTGGTAATTATAATTGCAGTGATATATTATATTATTAGGAGCTTGAGTTTTAAGTGGAATTATTTGTATAGTCTTTCCTAAAAAATTTTTTCGTGTGATTTTTTAGTATAATCGTTTGTATTTTATTCACCTGTTTATACGGTAAATTTAATATTATTGCTGAAAAATGGCTTGAGTTCGACAATAATTAGTATTAGAGTCAAGGTTTTTTTTTAATATAATTTTATCCTATAAATCTATTAATCAAAATAATTAAATTTTTTTAAAAAATATTTTAAATTTCATTTATACTTTAATTAATAATACTTTATACTAAAAAATGTATAAATTATTTATTAAAAATTAAATTTAAAATATTTTTATTTTTTATTCATAAAAATTTATGAATTTATTTTTTTATAATTTAAAATTAACAAATTTTTATTTTTAATAATTAAATAAAAATAATTTAAATATTTATTTAAATTATTGAATAATTATAATATTTAATATTATAAAATATTTAATTCATAATTTTATATTCATAAATAATTTTAAAAATATTTATTAAATATAAATATAAAATTAGAAATTAATTTTTTTATTTTTATAATAGTGTATACTAAAATAATTTATAATTTAATTTTAAAAAAATAAATTTAAAATATTTTTATTTTATATTCTTCAAAATTTATGAATTTATTTTTATTTTATAATTTAAATTTATAGAAAGTTTATTTTATTTTTAAAAATTAAATAAAAATAATTTGAATATTTTTATGTCAATTATTGAATGATATAATGCTTTATACTTTTAAAAAAATTTAATTTATAATTTTATATTTATAAACACTTTTAAAGGAAATTTATCAAATATAAATATAAATTTATAAGTTTTTAAAAATTTAAATTATAAAATAAAAATATTTTACCTTTAATTTTCAAAAATTAAATTATAAATTTTTTTTAGTATAAAGTATATATAATAAAAAATTAATTTATAATTTTATATTTATATTTAAAAGTATTTATGAATATAAAAATATAAATTAAATTTTTTGATAATATAAAGTATTATAGTTGTTCAATAATTTAAATATAAAAATTAAATATTTATATTATAAAAATTAAGAATTTATATGATAAAAATAAATATTTTTGTCTTTAATGAAGTGTTTTATTATTTTTTTTAAATTATAAGAATATTTTAGTAAAAAAGTATTTATCATTTCAAAAAGTTATAGATAATTTTGTTAACAACTTATTAACAAACAGTATTTGTCATTTCAAAAAACACATATTGGAGTAATACTCCCTATTGTGTTATGTTGTGCCTTTGTTTAATAAACCAATATCTAACTCCATACAATTTTCTTTTTCTTGCAATGCTTGTCGATGCAATAAAGCACATAATCTCCCATTCGATCAGTCCACACTTACAAGTCATATATCTTTAAAATTGATTTATTCTGATGTTTGTGTTAAATGTCATAAGCCAAAAAAGTTTTAATATAATATTTAAAAAGGATGTTATTATTTATAATTCATAATTTTATTATTTATTTGTTTGAGACTAAGTTATCACTTCTCTCTTTTCTTAATTGTTTATTCAGTTATTTTTATGTTACTCATAATTATTCTAATAAAACAAAAAAATCTCATTTATTTTATTAAAAAATATTAATTTTTATACACAAACAAAATATTTCAAATTTATTTAAAAATATGTTATTTGAAATTGTCTCTAAGATATAATTAAACTGATAAGGTAACGTAACCTTTGATCTTGAGATCATGAATTTGATTCTGAACTTAATTGTTATTTTTGACCAAGTCACGAGTAAATTATCGCTCAAAAAATTTGAAAAATTTGACTAAAATTAAAATTTTAAGTTAAAAAAATATTATTTAAAATTCAAATTTTAGAATGCAAGTTAAGATTTCTGACATTACTCAATTTTATAGAATATAAAATGTATTTAACAATAATTTTTGTTATTATATTAATTTTATTTTTATATAAAATACTAAATAATTATAAAAAAAGTAAGTTTTGAAATTAACCAATATAACGTTGGAGAGAAATTGGTAATATTAAAAAATTAAAATGACAAATAATTAAATCAAAAATCTATTTGGTTTTTGCCTTTTGGTCCACCCCTCAATGGATTAATTTGATTTTTTAATTGACTCAGCAGAATCCATAAATACAATTAGAACCATTGAATCAGTCTCCCCAGTAATAAACAAACAACAGGACAGAACAGCAGTACTGACAAAAAACATATGTAAACAAAACCATCGAGTAACTCTCCACTCGTGAGTTTTCAACTGACTCGATCAACTCGGCGAGAGCAAAGACAAATACGGACGACAGTCGAGTAAACCTGTACTCGTAATTTATTTAATTGACTGGTCCAGCTCAAGAACAGTAAATTTTACTACACGTGATTTTTTAATTGACTCAGCCAACTCAGTAACGCAACACTCGAGCAGCCACCTTCTGTTAGAGCCAAATCAGCTTGCTTTTTAATTGCACTAATCCTTTCGCGAAGAGCTTTTATATTTGCCGATTCCATTAACTCAATCAATCGCTTCTCCAACTCACTCCCACTCACCAACCCGTCTTCAGACTCAGTGACCGCCAAAGCGACCTTTATGTCCTCCACCAACAACGCTCTGCTCATCTTATGATCTGGAATAAACGGCCAAGCCAGCATCGGTACCCCGGCACATATAGCTTCAAGAACCGAGTTCCACCGGCAGTGAGTCACGAAACCACCCACCGAGTCATGATTCAGCACAGTAACTTGAGGAACCCACGATTTCACCACCAAACCCCTATCTTTCGTTCTCTCGAAGAAATCTTCCGGCAGGAAAGATTCCAAGTCCGCATCATCAGACCCTGCTAATATGTTCGGCGGAAGACGTACCACCCACAAGAACCTGACGCCGCTTCTCTCTAATCCAACAGCAATTTCTATTAACTGCTTGGTAGAGAAGAAATCCATGCCTCCGAAACATAAAAACACTACGCTTGCAGTCGGTTGAGAGTCGAGCCAACTCAGGCATCCATGCTGAGCATTTTGATCTGTCTTATTTGCAAGAATTGGCCCCGTGCAATAGGTAAGGGGCATTTTCTCTCCGTTCGGCGTGCATTTTCCATCTTTTAATGCTTTTATAGCTTTGTGTTCGAGTGTTTCAAATGTATTTATGATAATTCCTGAAGATCTTGTCATCTGAATCGCGTGATCAATGATGTTCTTGTATGATCTTCCTTCACCATCTTTGTCAGGAAGAAAAATGTCTTTCGCCGTAATGGGTGGCAAACCAGGAATGTCAAGAACCATTTCCTGGTTAATTTTCAGGCCATTTGTCGTTTCAAAAATGTTGGGAAGAGAGAGAAATTGCGCAAGCGCCGATGCGCCGCTGACGAAGAAAAAGTAAGTGGGAATGTTTAAGCTTGAAGAAACTTGGAGCGCTGGTTTGCAGAATAAGTCAATGACCAAAGCTTTGACATTTGCAGTTTTGGAAAGGGCTAGCAGTATCTGGTGGACATAAGGGTTATTGTGTATAGCTAATATGCCTCGTATTATTGGGACTTCAAGAATAGAAGGATATTGCGTAAATTCGAGATCAGATATTGGTGGAAGGTGGTGGAAATTGATGCCGGGATTGGTAGTAGAGACGGCGGATATGTACTGAGAGGTGTCTCCGGCGATGCCGTTTGGAAGGTTGGACACTATAATGGTGATAGAGAAGGAAGGATTATGTGTAAGTATCAATTTACCTAATTCAACCATTGGAACAAGGTGGCTAATTCCTGGGGAAGGATACAGAACAATTGAATCCGCCATTGCCAGAGCTTAAGCTTGCTAACAAACAGAACCGATAGCAGTTCAGTTGCGAATAAACAAAGAGGGCAGCATAATGCAATGAAAAAGTAGCTACTCTGTTGACTTTCAAGGAATCAAGTGAGGAAGAATTTCATTTTGATCTCTAATATTTCACAAATTATACTTTGATGGATGACTTTGATACTGTGTAACAAAATAGACATAATAATATTTCATCTTTGTCCCGCTTTAATTTGATGACCCTTATCTTATTAAATTCATTTAATGAAAGAAGGGCAATTAAATAATTTTCATAGCTCACTCTATATGCTTTTAGTTTAGAGGTTATTAATTAAAATATTGTGTTTTTTCATATTATATATTTTGTATATTTGATATGATTAATTATGTATGCTTTATATAATCTTTTTTTTATGCATTATAGACATGAAAATATTTTTTAATCTAATTTAACGAATTTATTTTGAGTAACTGAAGTTAACCAAAAGAATAATATGGACTTAATTGAGATGAATTATAAAATTATACCTTAAATTTATAAATTAAAGTATAATTTTACAGAAGTATAAGAGAGAAATTAAAATTCTCCTCGCCAGACGGTAGCTTTATTTGATGATAGGATGAGTAATGGAATCACAAACTGTTAATCCAGATTCGTCTTTTCCGACCACTTCGTCTCCATGATTGTGCGCACCGCAGGCCAACTAACAATACAAGACGGATCCAACGACTTGTCGGAAGAAGGACCCTTATGTCGTGAACCGCGTGATTTTAAGGAAAAAAAAATGCACACTTTTGATTGTTAAATAAAACATAAATACGTTTGAAACACATTTTAGTTTTCTTAAATTAAATGCTTCCCATTTCTGTAGAGTATCTCGATTTGTTTCTTCTTTTTCAATTTCCTTTCAAGCAAGTACGCGTACGACAACGATTCATAAAAAATCTGTTAAATGTTAGTACGCAAGATTTTAGTATGCTAGACCCATAATCTTGATGCACAAACTTCGAAATATACAGCCTTAACAGAGACACACGCAAAGACAAAAGTCATCGGTTGGCACAAAATTATCTGCAACTAGAACAAGTTCAATGGTATCATAGATTGCAGTTTCATGGTTTCACGATTTAACACATTCATAGATTGCAGTTTCATGGTTTCACGATTTAACACATTCATAGCTTTCTCTTCTATTGCAAGAGTATCAGCTACTAACTATCTGCAAGATTGGGTTGAAATCCAGAAATGAAACCAACGAGGATTAAAACGGATAAAATCTTAGGAAAGTTCAAAGAATGAATGAAAACAGTAGGTGAGCACAAATGCCCGTACCAGCAAAATCTAATACTTTCCATCTCAGAATCCCTTGTTCCTAAACATATGGACAAAACAAAACTAGCAAGACCCAATAAAAAAAATTTCCTTTGCTATATTGGAGTGTCATGTAACTTGGAAGAGAAGGCCATATAGATTGCAGCTCTCATGTCCCGAGATAGGGGTGCTCCGGTTGACATTGTGGACCATGGGAATATCATTGATCACACGCTGAGCAGTTCTCCAATGGAAACAACCTGCACGTCCGTATTTTGTTCTTGGTGGTTCGATCTTGGGGCCTTGGGATGCTACAAACCTCACATGCTGAGATCATTGGCTGCAGCAATCCACCGCCATTAAACACTTGGATTAGTGCTTGTATGACTGCAGTCAGCGAAAGTAGGCCCACCTCTGCCACCTTCGACCTATCATAATCCTAAGTGGCGTACAGTGCTGAAGCGGATCAACCATAGCAGCTGCACTCTCCCTTGTTTTGAAAACGTTGCGCAAGAGTGACAGAGTGGAATTAGTTAGTGTAGGTCACGTGATGAATCTGTCAGCACGGCAAAATGTAACGTGTACAATGCAATGAGTGTTTGAGTTAGTGACTTAGATTCTGGAGAATTCCAGCTGTTTCGGTAAGTATATTGTTGCTGCACGAATTTTACCTTCAAAATCTGACAGAACAGTGGAATTTCAGTGATGTTTGGTCATCAACCTCCCATCACAAAAATAATAGGAGGAAAGCTAGTTTTCTAGTAAAAATCTTTTAAGAATTAAGTCACACTGTAGAATTTTACTTTAGAGAAAAGAAAAGACAGCAAATAAGCAATAATTTGGCCAAGGTTTTTCGAATGTAGGGGGTTCAAATCGAATCAAGTTGAACCCTTTTTACTTCAAAATTTTTATTTTTATAGTATTTGTAGTACATATGTAAAGATACTATTTGTTTCCTGAACAATAGCTATGTGAGGTTATAAAAAAGCGGATTAATGGAGCACGTACCTACTTGCCACTTGTCTCTTAAAAAATAGTTACGTGTCGATACAAGAAGTTGAATTAATAAAGCATACGCATAAAATTACTATTTCTCTCCTGAAAAATAGTTACATATTTGCTTCTTCTAATTGTTTCCTTTCTTAACCTTAATTGTTAGCGTAATCATAAAAAAGTAGGTCATGAGGTCGACCTTTAATAATTTTTGATTTGAGATGAAATAAATTTAAGGTTAGCCCCTAAATTCTAACTTTTGACTCGAGACAAAATATGTCTTGATTTCAATTTTTAAAATTTAACTTTTAACACGAAATAAAATAGATCTTGAAATTTACCTTTAAATTTTGGTTATCAACCTAAAATGATAGATCTCAAGGTTGGCCTTTAGTTCTGACTTTTAACCTAAGATAAAATGAATCTTAAAATTGGTCTCCGATTTTAGCTTTTAACCTAAGATGTTACTGGCCTAAGGTGAATGAACCTGATGTCAGCTCTTACAATAGATTTCATATTTGGACTTGCTAATAGGCTTTCTTATCAGAGTTTATTAGTTAGTCTGACCTTAGGATTAGGGCTTTAATAGTAAACTCACCGGAGGTGAATAGTTTCTTCATCAAAGTTCGACAATAGATCTTGCCTTGGGATCAAGGTAAGGTAGCTTTAACCATCCCCAGGTCATTCTTTATATAGCAGGCTCTTTTTTAGTATTATTCCAAATATCAAGCCTTTCAATTTTTAGTTTTACCGAAAACTAAAGTCTAACCTAAATTGGGAGTGACTTCTCTTGCAAGTTTCATAATGCCTTAAGGCTTACAAAACAATAGTTGTTTTATAGGATATAACTGTATTAGCAACTGATTACTCCATATGATCGGATGCATTTGTTTATTATTGTCAATCGTTGTAGCAGGCAACCTTAAATACAACATGCCTATTTATTATTATTTTAGCCATTATTAGTACGAAACATTATGTGTGTCCTCTCATTTCCTTAAATTTTGACCACGCGAAACATATTGAATTGTCAAAATTGAAGAGATGTTTCCAATTTCAAATTTACATTCTGTCGTATTGATGCAGTTTCATTCTTGCCCTTATTCAATTTACAATTGGGGTTTCAAAATTTTCCCTATAAATATATCCTTTTTCCTTTACCTTTTTTTTTCCCCCACTTTTGCAATCTTTATATTGAAACACTTACACTTCTAAAGACTTTTTTTGTTTGAAACTCGAAGCTTTTTACCATAAATTTCTCAACTTTCATCTTCTATTTCGCATCTTCAACACTTAATAAGGTTTTTTCCCTTTTGCTAACTTCTTAGTGAAACTTTGCATTGTTTATTTGTTGTTGGGGTTTTGATCAATGTTTTT
>JAWDEX010217488.1:0-10152 GCA_035221805.1 Trichilia hirta
CATTATAAACTTCAACAAATAAATTAGAGTACAATAACCAATAACAGCAGCAGCAATCCAGGACCAGAATATCTCCAAGTAATTTGAGCCAATTCCTCCTTGCAACACAACTCTGATGTGTAGTTTGATTCAATAAGAAATATCAGTTTGCTGTCAAATAAAAAATCAGAAACTAAAAAATTTAACGAATTGCACAAGTCTACAAAGAGTTCTCTGAACAAAGTAGCTTGTATTACAAGATCAACATTTAAAGGCATCTACAAGGGAAAAAAACCTCACACAAGCTAATTAAAAGAAATATAAGCAATCAGGTTTTATTTAGCAGTAATTAAATGCCCGGACTCATAATATTACAAAACGGAGCTTTCAAATAATTTGCAGCTGAAAAACAACATAAAGTCCACAGGAGTAAAACATAATTATAAGAGTTCTTCTAACCATGGTCAAAACCATTCGCTGATGTTTCAACAAGTTTACCAACATGTTGAGTAAATGACTGACCAACACTAAATCATTCAACATATTACACAATCTTTCATAAACTTAGTAAAAATGACAAAAGAAACAAAATCAAGAAGAATCTGATAACAATTCACCAAAATTCCGAATCCCACACCAATAAAAATACAAACCCAACTCAAAACTCACCTCAGATCTCCCCATAACATCACAAAAACGACCAAAATATATATTAAAGCACACAGGCAGCAACCAATATAGCAAAAACCCTACACAGAAAGAACAGAGCTTTAAATCCCGTAACCAAACCCAAATATCTGAAGCATCAAAAATCATCTCTATGAATCTGAAGCACTTAAAAAGCTATAAAACCAATACCATTTTGCACAAATCTCGAAGTCGATCACAGAGCTAAAAAAAACAACGGAAAAGAAAAATCTGTACAAGATTAGGCTTTTAGAAACCTTTACCTTTCTCAGCACACTCTCTCCTGCTCTTAACTTTATATTCTATGCAACCTATATCCCTATCTGGTAGTATATAAGTAGATCTTTAGCAGGATCTGCTTTAATGAAGGACAGCGGAGTTAAAAGATAAATTTTGTACAGAAAAAAGAGTGAGAAAAAAGGGTATCTCAGTTTTCCGAGAAAGTAAGTAAAAGAGAAATTAATACAAACAATTGTTATGTATATTTTGGGTTAAAAGCTACAAAGATCTAAAAGAAACACAGATAGCGTTTTCCCTGCCTTTTCATTTCTAGCTGTGAGAGAGATAGAAGCTGAAGCTTGATATTGAGTCAGGTAAGGCAACTCTCTCTTGTCTCTCTCTTTTTTCTCTTTCCTTACTTCAGTCTTTGGTTATGGACTCTCTCGTAGGTTTATCTTTTTCCCTTGTCCTTCCCTTTAAAGAAATTCATTTTTGGGATAATCTCAGGGTCTCATTCACTCTACTGTTGTTATTTTTAGACTTGTACAGTTGTCTTCTATTTTCTAAGTTTCAAGCACGGAAGAACTTGACTAAATATTTTCGTTTTCATGGTAAAAGTCACTGGATAATTGGAGAAAATGATTAAAGAAAAAAAGAAAACTTGGACTTAAAAATCAACTCTTCGTTTTTTTATTTTAATTTATTAATTTAATTAAATAATAAAATAAATATTAAAGTATTCCAAGAATTAGATGTGCATTAAACCTAAATTTATGATCTAATTAGGTAATATTAATAGGAAAACATCAAATCAAACCATAAGTTTTGGTAAAACAATAAATGACTTTTTGAATATAACAATTTAATTGTTGTAAGAACTTACATGAAAATAAAAATTATAATAAAGTTGTGGATTAATTTATTATCAATAATTAAATATGTCCCATTTTAATGTTTTCCAAAATTTTAAAAATTAAATTGTTATTACCACAATATAAGTTCATGAATACCCTTTATTTAGTATCCAAATTTTGTATATTTAGCATTAAGAGAATGTGTTTTACAGTAGTGATTTTTGATAAATTTAAAAATGGTTTTGACAAAATTTTTAGTAAATCATGTCTTTGATTAACTTAATTGTTCATGTAACTTTGAGTTGGGTTAATGTATTTGAAAAAAAAAAAATTTGGATTAATTAATATTAATAATATTTATATAATTATATAGACTGAGGATTCATAGTGAAAATAATATAAAATAGAATTAATAAAATGATTTAATCTAAACATAAGAATTAATAAAATAATAAATTATAGATGATACCATTAGCTTCACTTCATCTAAACTTTTACTTAATAAGTTCTTTTCTGGTATGAGTATCTTAATAAATTTATGCATATAATTAGTAGTTAATATAAAAATAATTTAATCAAATATATTATTTAATCTAACTAATTTTAAAATTTACTCATTTAAATCCCAATTAGCTAAAAAAAAAGTTGTTAGTTTAGATTTTTTTTAATTTCTCTATTACAATCATAGTAATGCATTCGTTCTTAATTATAATTATAGAGTTAAAAATATAAAATTATTTTTATTTTTGACCAAATTTTCAAACTAATCCAATAAATTGTAATTTTATGGGTATTTTAAAAATACTAAGATTAGAATATATATTTGACCAAACCTTAAATATGTTTAGTCCTTTTTCCTAAGAAAATTAACAAAAAGAAAAGACCTAATATAATCATCCATGACTAATAATGTATACATGCTAAATAATTTTCTAGACCTTAGATAAGCTTTAATAATGGGAAAATCCTAATTCAAATATATCATGATGTTACAATAATATGAAAATGCCATATTGGTAGTTAGATAAAAAAAGATATTATATCATATACATACAAAGAATTTGTATCCATTTATGATGTTATTATAACGTTATATATCTTTTTCTAATAATGAATTCTTGATTTTCTTTTGACTAAAATTAATAGAAAAAATTATGCATGTAATTACTTAGAAAACTTTTGTATATAAATAATATCACATTTTTCAAATAGATTAGACATTTTTAACAAAGTAACTATGCTAAATCAAAGTCATATGTAAATTAATGTTAAGAAAAATATGGAATAATATTTAGGGGTGGTGATATATAAGCATCTTTATCATTTGGGTATTACTTAAAATAGTGATTTAATGTATGATATGTTTATTTGAATCACAATTATATTTGATTTATTATTTTATTTTATATGATAATACAATCATATATTAAATGGGTTATTTTTATAAAATTAAAAAAAGGAAAGGAAAGAAATGAAAAAGAAAATAGTAGTGGATAGAATCAAATATTCTTGTGCAATAAGAATTGAATTTTAGCCTTCCATTTTTTCAAAAAATTTAGTTTAATTTGTCATGTAGCATATGGAAGAACCAAGGGCTTGCTATAATTATATTTTATGAGTCCAAAGAGTAAAGACTTTCTTCCAAAATTTGGTAGAATAAAAGCCAAACACTTACCCATAAAAGCAGCTCGCAGCTTCCTGCCAAAAGTAATATGCATGGAATTTTTTTTTGAAATTTTTGCGATTATGATTTATGATCATTGTTATGGGTAATTAATGAATCATCGGTCCCATGGTCCAAACATGGTATATCACGTAGTATACCATTTAAATTATAAAAGAAAAAAATAATTTCATCATTGTATATAACCTAGTATATATAAATTATAAAAGAAAATAAAACTTTTAAAGTATGTAATATAGTTTTCTTAAATAATTTCATTAAAGCAATCATATAAAAAAAATTAGAATGGAGAAGCTTTGAGTTACAATTTAGAAAAAGAATACTTTATATAGTAGATAATAAATATATAGATATAAATATTAATATATATATAAGGGTGGGTTTATTTATTTAAATATTTTGAATTAATTATATATATAAATTTTTATTTAATAATTTATGTACTTTAATGATAAATATAATTATTAAATTATTAGTATTAAATATTTTTAACTTTAAATCTTAATTATTAAATTATATGAATCTGATAATTAAAAAATTGTGACTGAAAATTTTAACATTTTATTTAAATTGTAGGTAAAAATTTCTACTCACTAGTTCTCATGACAAAGGTGACCATGGATTGAACATTATAATTAATTAAATATAATATATTTAATTTAAATTAGAGTCTACATTATCTTTTTCACCTTAAACAAAGTTGAATATCTTCATATTATATTTGCTGTCAAACCAAAATGAAATTATTTCTTCAAAGATATAATCCACTAATTTTGTCAATTTTCTCATATTTAATGGGTATACCTTTTTCTTTTTAATTAAACAGTCCCTTTTTGAAGATGCTTCTTCTCATTTCTCAAAATAAATGTTTATTAAGAAAAAGGAAATTAATTTCGTAAAAAAAAAAAATTGTTTTATCATAAATAATAAAATATACATGGATGTGATTATAGACTTATAGGCCTTTACTCTAGGGAAAAATTACACATTTTTTTTTAAATTATTATTTATAAATTAGATTTTAAAATTATTTTAACATTTGAAAGATTCGTTTTTAAATGAAAATGAACATCATTCACTGTTATATTAATTAAATTTAATGTCAATTAATAACAAAATAAATATTATAATTAAAATATTCACTATTATAAAGAATAATTTTTTTTAACAAAATTTATAATAATGTTTCTCTACCCAATTTTAATAATGTAGGAAGACCCATGAAGGTATTTTAAAAATAAAAAAAGATTCCATTTCTTTGTCCTATTGTTTTATGGGCAGAAACTTGAAGTGACCAATCAATGAATTTTTTATATATGAACTATTATATATAAATGGAATTTAATCATTATTGAATAATTAGTGGGTAAAAATATTTTACTTCCTTAAGTTTTGCCTAAAATAATATTTAAGTACATAATTTGATCATTTTTAACAAATTAATTCTAATAGAGACTTATCTATTTTTAAAGGGTTTTGCTAACAAATGCTCTTAGATCACATGGTAATGTTTTTATTTTTGGTAAGTTATATTTTTTAATGTTTTAAAATTTATTATTAATTACTACATTAAATACTAAAAATTACTATAAATAATAAATATAGAAGGCTTAATTAGCAAAATTTATTTTTAAAAAGAAATTAAAAATAAAAATTAATTTGTTGTTTCAACAAACTTTAGGGACTAAAATATTGTTTTATATTCTTATTTATTATTTTGATAAACTTTAAGAATTAAAATGTTGTTGTCCCATTAATTAATTTAAAATTTGATACCTAATATTTTTATGTTGTAAAAGGAATTTAGTATAATATTTGATTTTGGGATTATAAGATTTGAATTCTTGAATTCTTATGTCTTTTCAATAAATTTGTCTATTTATTTCAAATTAGTTCTTAAAATTTATCACCTTAATATTGAATTTTAATTATGCCTCTATGCTCATTTAATATAAACGAGCATATTATATATTTATATTCTCATTTTAAAATAATAGAAAAACTCAAACATCTAGATATTGATATTTTATTTTATTTTTTTTGAGTTTTTTAATACAAGTTATTAAAATATATATTAATAGTTATTTTATAAAATAAAATAAAATAATAATTTTGCAAAAAGAATAAATTCATGCATTGTTTGAGATTTTTTTTAAAAAAAACTATTATTAATGTACAGTACTCAGTATTCTTCCTCTCTCCACTTGGTTAATCAATGCACCAATCCATCTATTACTCCTACTTAAATTTAATGGATATTTTAATAATTAAAAATTTATATATAATATTCAATAATGAATTAATTAATTAAATTAAATACTTCAATCGAAGCAACCAGATGGGTTATTTTTAATTAAATAACTAAGTTGGAGTAATATACGTGCATATTCAATGAACTTGGATTAGATCGCTCGTACGAAACCACATCAAATCAAATTTATAATTTCTTAATTAATGTGTTAATAATATAATTTCTTAGGTAGTTAAAATTACAGTTAAAGGAGACAAATCCTAAAGAGGCAACATGGGACACATCATCAAGAAGTTGCCAAGAATCTTGTTTGTCTAATTCTGTTCGCTAGATTGTGTGATTTTTGGAGTTTTGTAATTGTGGCTCAACAACATTAAAATTCTAATTACAAAATTTTGGTTCATTGTATGTTGTTAATTAATTAGTTTCAACTTTTTGATTTTATTACATGTTTAATTATAATGGGTTGAGATATCATTGATCATGTAATTAATCAATGTTTATTAATTTTTATTGGGTATGTAAATTAAAACGAAAACGAATCCTATATTTAGTTAGTTTAGATGAAATTAAAAAAAAATTAATAATATTTAATAAAAATTTATATATTTTTCCGTAAATAAAATAGTAAAAAGAATTATCCACACATTTATGAAGATAAATTAGAATAAAAAAAAATTGAAAAATCCGAAATTAATCCTCTTTAAACACTTTCATCAAGAGATTATTGTTCTCTTTAATGTAATTTTAAAAAATTTATAGTTATATAATTTTTATTAAAAAATTATCATTATAACTAAAAGATTAACATTTTTTGATTAAAAATTATATTTATAAAAGATGTATATAATCATTAAAAAATTATGCGAAATTGACATTTATTAATATTATTAATTATATATAACATATTTAAAAAGGTTTAAAAAAACTCAAATTGATTGGATTAAGACTAATTAACATTACACAGAAGAAATGTATGATTCATGTCGAAAAGTAATCTTGTTTAGTGCTTAAAAGAAATTTTGTTTAGTGCTAATGATGGCTCATAATGCATTACTAGGTGTCACCAATTAATTCTAATCATGTTTTTAAACTATAAGCAAACTTTAAAATCACTTTTTAATTGGGTATTTTTCACAAAATTCTTATCACAATGGAAAATAATTTTTTTTCTGTTTAAAGTATAGATATTCAAATTGAAATATTTTAATACAATTCAACTAATTACACTGTAATTGAATTTGATTTAGGTGAATCTCATAACACCTATTTAAAAAGATAAATTAAAACATTACAAGTATAATTAGACTTATTTTTAAGGATATAGTCTACTTGATTTGGGTTATTATAGTAGCCATGAAGAGGTCAAGCCATTAACTTAAGTAAAAAAAATTCTTTAATCTATATATGGAAAGAAATAAGTTAAAATAAATGAAGTGACTTGACATTGCAAAATTAATAATTAATAATTAATTATGTCGCTAAAAATATTAAATAAAAAAAATTTTAATTCTTAAATTTAGTTGAAAGGACATTTTAGTCTTCTTAACTCAAAAAATAATTAGTTATTATTTTATTAATTATTTTTTTGGTGTAATTAACTTAATTTTTATTGATATTTTTAGTTTTTAAATTTTAAGGATTAATTTTTATAGCAGAATATAAAAAACATCTAAAATAAGAAAAATATTTATAAACGAGAGTAAAAGTAGATAGTTTTAAACTTAATTGAACTAAAATATTTTTTATTTAAATTTTATGAGTATAAACGAACTTTATCTAAAAATTAATATCATGATATAACTTGAAATCCTTTTATGTTTTTGAATTATTTTAAAATGAAAAAAATTCAAAAATATGTTGGTTTAATTGATAAATTAATTTTACTTATGCTGACAGTACTTTTTGTATCCACAACAACATATACATTTTCAACTATATAAAATTTCTACATCAAAATATTAATTTATATTAAAATATAGAAAAAAAATTCTTATAATCTATATAATTATTTATTTTAAAAGAAATTTTTTTGAGAATATTAATTTAAAAGTAATAATAAACAAAATTTTGCGATTTGAAAATTGTAAAATGCAATATTACTTTTATTATAAAAGTTTTGATCTTGAATTTATTTGTTGCTTTTGCGCAAGTTATCAGTAAGAGTGTGTCCTGAAAAAATGGGGAGCACGGTGCTAGACATGCTCTAGTTTGATATTGTTTGAAGATTTAAAAGATCTGATCAGAGTTGAAGTTTTAAATTAAAGAAAATATTATTTTTATTATATATTTTATGTTGTTTTATTTTGTTGTCATTATTTATATGGGTACTATTATGAAAATAATCATTACTAGGGACTGGAACCGGGATTCTTAGTTTTAATTCGGGGATTCTCATTCCCAATTACTATTTTGCTGTTAGGCTTGACCCAATTGAATTGGTCCATCATTATTTTAATATTTTAATGTAAATAAAATATTATTAAAACAAATAAATTAAAACCAAATATTTGACAATTAAATATTATATAAATTAGTTAAATATATTATTATGAATGAGAGATTAATTGATTAAATATAATATTAATGAAAATAGTCAATATATTATTTTATTAAATTTTAAGATAATAATAGATTAAATAAATAATGAATATTATAATTTTATAATTATTTTAAAATTTTAATAAATTAATTATTTGACAATTATTATTAATATTGGATTTAATGAATATATTGTTTATAAAATAAAAAATGATAAATTAAGTAAATTACAAGTATCAATCATGACATTCACCTTCATTTTATTAAATTGAAATTACGAAATAATAAATACAAATATTAACACAATTATAAAAGTTCAAAGTATAACACTAGAATATTTAATAAAAATATTAGCTATAATATTATAAGGAATAGATAAATTGTTTAAACACAATATTCATGATAATAGTTAATATATTTGTTGGCACTGTAATTATCACCCAAAAGGAGGTGGATTGGGTGAAATGACAAATTAATTAAAATTTTAAAAATAGGGATATGCAACTGGGAATTTATGTTCTAATGTATGATTAACTTAATAATAATAAATAAAAAGATAGAGTTGTAGAGAGAGCAAACATAAACTTTATAGTGGTTTGACAATAGACATACGTCCACTTTTCTCGACTTTAATTTTGCATTGAGAAATTATTAATTTTTTTGTTTCTTTAGGTTAAGAGTAACCTACGTATAATTCTTTCTTTAGTCCAAGTGAAAAGTAACCCAATACAAATCTTTCTTTATGAACAGGTGAAGAGTAACCTAATAAAACAATAACAAATATAAATGACTCTTTTTCTAGAGTGAATATTCAATGAATAATAAAGATTATAGAGCTTTCTCTCATTAGAATAATTACAGAGAATGTTCTCGAATTTTCCAATCTCAATATTCTCTATTGTCTATTCACTATTTTTTTTGCAAATTTTGTAGAATTTACTATGAGTAAGTGTCTTTAATGGCTTCAGAATCTTCCATAAATGTTTGCAATAAATGTTAAAGATTAGGCGTTAGAATTTTGATTTTGCAAAAGGTGTCCTCAATACCTTTGGTGAGGGTATCGATACCTTCGCCTTTCCAGTGCATAGGTGTTGACTCCTTTAGCCTTGAATGTCAATATATTTACATGTATCATTTTTCTAAAATTTTTGCATTCAAAGGTGTCGATACTTTTCTTGAGGTGTTGATACCTTTGCTTGTTCTGTGCCGGGTGTCGAACCATTCTTCACAAGGTGTAGATACTCAAGAATCCTTCATTTCACGTATTGGAACTTCTTCATAAGGTGTCAAATTTTTGCCTAAGGTGTCAATACCTTTACTTTTTCTATATAGGGTGTCGAACTATACTTTATAAGGTGTCAATACTCGACTGTCCTTGGCTTTGTGTATTAAAATTTCTCTTTAGGATATTGATACCTTTACCTTAAGTTTCGATACCTTCAGTCAGGATATCAATACGTTTGTTTTGAGATATTGATATATTCTTTTGTTGAGCTCAGGGTATTCATATCTTTACTCGGGGTATCGATATGTTTGTCAAAGAGTCCACACACTCTATAAGATATCAATACTTTTGTTTTGTACTGCTCAAGGTGTCAATACCTTTGCTTAAAGTATCAACATATTTGCTTTATCATATTGATAAGTTCTTTTATTGGTGTCAAAACTTTGGCAAAATATATCTGTACTTCATGATACTTAACTCAAATTATCATTAGCATGTTTCAACTTAATTTATTTAAATTATCATTAGCATATTTTAGTTTAATTTATTCAAGTTAAATAATGATTAAACAACATTTTCATCAATAAATTATTCAAATGATCAACAATCTTAAATCATATAAAATCAAATCAAATTTCATTACCTCATATATATGAGCTTCTATTCATCATCAAAAAATAAAAATATCGATCTCCGTCTTTTTAATAATGAC
>JAWDEX010217499.1:0-10147 GCA_035221805.1 Trichilia hirta
CATATTTTAACATGACGAAGACTAACTATGCAAAATGCATGTTACAACATATGTGTATTTAATTTTACATGGTTATTACAAAAAAAGAAAATTGCAAGAATAGGTACAGGTTTATTCGAATTAACATCTCAAAGTTTTAAAATGGAACACTTCATTAATCGATTAAAAAAATATTAACTAAATTATCTCTTTGTGAAATACGAAGTTTGGTTGAAGATGAAATTCACCAATTTTTCACAATCGCTTTTCTTTTTAAATTTGTGTGAGTTAAAGTTTTCAGCTAACATTACGGGTTCTATAATCTACAAAAATTATAACTTTCTAAGACTCTAATTGAGTCATTGGTAAGACTTTTAATATGTTTTAAGCATTAATTTATAATTTGTTTAAATATAAAAATTGAAGATTTACTGTATATTGTGAAATTTAAAATTTTAAGAATAAATTTAATGATTTAAGTTAAATTATATTGTTTATAGATTAAAATAAGTTGAATAAAGATTAATTTTTCTAAAAATAAAAATGATTTCAAAAACGCTATATCTGAGCGGTATGTTAAAATTGATGAATTTAAGATTTAGATGATAAAAGTTTTAATAAGAAAAGCCAGAAAATTTCATTGATAAAAAATGATTAAATGATTGTTATTGGATTAAACTTCAATAATTATTTGTTGATTTAGAAAATTCGATTTCACAAGCATGTGTGTGTGTTTGTATGTGTGTATATATGTATAATAAGTTTCGTTAAATTGATGGAGAAACTTACTCGTAGAAAGAATCATTAGGGAATTCCTATCTTTTTTAAGAAGTGATTAGACCTTTACCTATTGATATACTTTTAAATATTTTACTTAAACAAATATTTTATAATAAATGAATTGTTTTATATATTATTATTAATAATAATTATAAAAGATATTAAAATATTATTTTAAATAATAATTATACATTAACCTTTAGTTGTTTGATATATATATATATATGAGGTCCACGAGGGTTAACGTGATTTTGATAATAATGAGATTATATTATATTATTTATATATGATGTTATATGATTAAATTTTTTGATAATTATTTTATTGGTAATATAGCTAATGTGCCAATATTGTTATTAACATAGATACGGGGTAGTAGTCTAAAAATAAACTTATGTAAATGCTGCATAGGTGAGTCATACATAGATGAGATAAATATAAACGAAGCTGATGATATGTTTATGATACGAAGTAGCCTACATACAAAAGGTAATATCAAAGACAATCGTAAATATTATTATTACACGACTATTTAAGGTAAATTTCAGTGAAAAGAGTAGTGCTTTGATAAAATAAATATATATGTATATCATTTTTTAAAATAAATAATATTTTAGCTCATTAATAGTTTGATTTGATTTCAAAAATTTATTGATGATCTCTATTTACTCGGTTAGAGTATTTGTTGAAAAAAGTGTCTAACCTAAGTGTTTTTTGAAACAAATAAGTTATAGTTTAATTAAATAAAATATTTTACATATTTTGCATAAATAATTTATTTTAAGATTTTTAATTTAAAATATTTATTTAAATATTTATATATAATAATTTACTCACAAAGTATATTGTAATATATTCTCTCTCTTAACAATTTTATGTTATTATATGTGATTTACTTGGTCAAGGTGATGGTGGTATATTAAGAGTTTTGTATTATTTTAATAAAATTTTTTTACTTGACTTATCAATTGATAAACACTAAGTTTATATATTTTTCTTAAATTTAAAAATATATTTATGAATTGAATATGTTTTAAATGCTTTATAAATTATGATTGTAAATAATGATTTATTTTTATGAATATTTATGATAGTGTTTGAGATGAGAATATATATTTAAAATAAATATATTTTAAATATGCTATAAATATTGAAAATATTTTGCAAGTTTCTACTGTATATTTTAAAATATTAAAATATATTTTAAAAATTTGCGGTGAGGTAATTATCGCATATGAACCACTCGAATGGTGGTTTGACAATATTACTACTGTTTTCTTTTGTGGGCTAGTGATTCTAATAAAAACGTATTTTAATAAAAAATATATATTTTAATATTTTATTTTTATCAAGATACTATTCTTATTATAATTTAACTGGTAAAAACTAATAACGATGTAAATAAAAATAAATTAAAAAGAGGGATTATTTGAGATATTTTCATATTTTTATTAGTCCATAAATTATTATAAAAGCTTAGTAGAAGTTTGTGAGAATTTTTATAAATTTTTTTATTTATAATTTTTAAAAACGTCATCGAAGATTTTTTTTGAAAATAGGCCTTAGTAAATGAATTTATTAAAATCCAAATTTTCAAAATTTTCTACCAAATTTCTTCTTCTTTTTTTTTATTTTTATTTTTATTTTTTATTTTTTATTTTTTATGATACAGCATTTGAAAAATGTTTAATATTGCATTCTTGTAAAATATTACTGAATTATTATCGAGTCAAAAACGGATCGGTACCAAATAAATGACTCCATTATTCAAATCGCAAATCACTCAACGAAGTCCTTAATTGGAAAAGAAAATTTCGAAATAATTGTAAAGAAAAGTCGGGGCAATTCTGTCATTCGGTCGCGGTCCAAGAGCCAAAAACCCTAACTATAAATTGTATGGTATCGCCAAACCCCTCGATATTTTTCAGTAGCTGCGTCGGCTTTCGATCAATAGACACAACTCTCAGAATTTAGGATTACCACTTAACGATTCACCGGAAGCCATGGTAAGCAGTTCACCTTGTTCTATTTTCTCATTTCTTTTCAATTTAATTATTTGTCGTTTAAGGTTAAAGTAAGACGAAGAAAGAAAATTCGGAGTGAACAATGCCCTCTGTAATTATATTAGTGATAAGTTTATTATGGAGAATTACGTGGTTTCATTTTGCAAGTAAATTGTTGTTCTTGCTTACTAGAAATCGTGGAAGTCTGATATGACGGTGTTCTTTAATTTAAAACATTTTGTTCAAAGTTGTTGTCTTCACAGTTGTTTCACACGCTTGTACTCTGCTTCTGTGTTGATATTTGATTTTAGAAGTGCTTAAATTGTTTGGGAACAATGAAAACTTTTGTTGTTGAATATGGTTACATAAAACTTAGATTAACATTTCTTAAGTGGGGTTCACACTTCACATGATGGCCGTTTTGCAGTGGGTTTTGGAAAGGTACCTGAGTGTGCCCATTAATTTACAGAGTTAGGACTAAAAGAAGGCTAAAATTATGTGGGCATGCAAATGTTTTTGATGGTTACCCATCAATGTTACATTTAATTTTTCACCTTTTTTTAGTTAGTGAATAGTTGTATTGAGTATATCATTTCATATCTCATCTTTTGTTTTGGATTTTCTAGTCAAGACGAAAGGTCAGAGAGCCTAAGGAAGACAATGTTACCCTTGGACCTGCTGTGCGGGAGGGAGAACATGTATTTGGTGTTGCCCACATTTTTGCATCGTTTAATGATACATTCATTGTAAGTAATCAGCTTAGTATATATAGATTTCTGTGTTTATCAGTCTCAAACTTCAAGAACTTAGAATGTGCTGTGTTTGTTGTGCAGCATGTGACCGACTTGTCTGGAAGAGAAACACTTGTTCGCATTACAGGTAACATTCATTCTTTAGTTCTCTAAATTGATGTATTGGTGTCGATTGTTTATTCCATAAGCTCATGAACTTGTGATA
The DNA here is from genome assembly GCA_035221805.1 of Trichilia hirta. NCBI lineage: Eukaryota > Viridiplantae > Streptophyta > Magnoliopsida > Sapindales > Meliaceae > Trichilia > Trichilia hirta. The sequence continues at coordinate 3,720 of JAWDEX010217499.1, forward strand.
TTTAAGTAACTTCTAAACATTGTGATCCTGTGCTGTGTTTGTACGTTGTTTGTTTGTGCTATGGGAGTTAGTCACTGAGTGAAGTTATTATTTAATTATATTTGTATTGTCTGGAAATAGTTTATGCTTCATGTTAGGTTGATTTATTGAAAGATCAAGATTTTCTCTCTATAGTTTTCATGACACATTTTTCACAAGCACAGGTGGTATGAAGGTGAAAGCTGATAGGGATGAATCCTCTCCATATGCAGCCATGCTTGCAGCACAAGATGTTTCTCAACGATGCAAGGTCTTGTATACTTCTGTACCTGTTGTACAGTTGCTGTTATTGAACATTACAAAATATTTGAATTGGTCCAACCTAAACTCTTGTTATTAATTCAATGTATTCTTGGACTGTTTTTGCTTTGCATTTTAATTTTGAAATTAATGCTTGATTTATAATGGAAAGAATTTTATTCATGATTTAGCTGTATCATGTATGTAAAAATATTGTTCTTGATTCAGAGAACTGATAACCTGCAGGAGCTTGGCATTACTGCTCTTCACATTAAGCTCCGGGCTACTGGGGGAAACAAAACTAAGACTCCTGGTCCAGGTGCCCAGTCAGCTCTTAGAGCCCTTGCTCGTTCTGGCATGAAGATTGGTCGCATCGGTACATTTATCTACCTTACTCTAGGAAATTTTGTTAGTTTTTGTACGTCATTAACACCATTATGTTATGAGTAATCGTTTTACTCTTTGTATTTCATTAACACAATTATGTTGTGAGTATTATTTATAGATTCAGTTGGATTTTCAAGAATTTTGGTGTTTTGTAGAACTTAAATTGATAATTATCTTCATTTGTTTGAATTAAAAATTGGTTGCTGATATGCTTAATTTTGTTCTTCAGAGGATGTGACTCCAATTCCCACAGACAGTACCCGCAGAAAGGGTGGTAGAAGAGGAAGAAGGTTGTGATTCTTTTTTCCCAGCTGCCCATGTCGTTCAAGAGGGTTGCAGAGATTTTTCATCTTGTCAATTAGATACAAGAATGCTTTTGATTTTCCTATTCTGCTTTCTGGAACATATGTAGTTTTGGATTTCGTTGTGTCAGTACTTATGATCAGTCGAGTTTTATGCAATGGCAAGATTAATTATTATTTCTCTGATTCTGAACTCAGACATTGTGTTAAACGGCCAAGTGTGATGGTGATGGTTTGTTCCTTTTCGTATCATTGGATGAACTAATTTGTTTGTCTGCCTCTGGAGTTTCAATTATTCTCAGTTGATTTGGCCTGGTTAGATTCTGTTTTGAATGATATTGCAGTGTGGTGGCTTTATGTCATAATTGTTGTGCAGTAAAAGTTTTAGATGTCAAATATTAAAACAGAAGTGCTGAGTTTTGATAAAAATTATTGTATTAATATTATTTTAGCTTTATTTTTAAAACACAGTATATGCTATATTTAGTTTTGGTTTCAAAGCATGGCATATGCCCAATGATTCCGATAAGTTAATTTAGAATGCTTTTGATTTGATCAATTTAGGCTGCACAGTGCTCCTGTACAAGGGAAATTAAACAGTCAATTTGATTTTTAAAGATATAGTATTTTCATGTTGCAGCCGTAAATTGGTTGGTTCGGGCTGGCACAAAAGCATAGTGTCAATGGTCTCATCTTGAGTGTGTATTTTAATTTAGAGAAATAAAATTCGAATGGAATAATTAATTTAAAAATTAGAAAAATAACAATGATCTTTATAAGAATTATTGTTACTTCTCTGCTTAACTGGTATAATAATATTATATTATTATTACTCCTTATAAAAAGTAGTGGTAGCGAGTAATTTAGTGACAGCCACATCTTTATTATTTTAATTTAGAGATCTCAGATTCAATCCTTCCTTTTTATAATTAAAAAAAATGACATTACAAAAATTTAATTAAATAATATTTCCATAAAAATTTTAAAAATTAAAACAAGCCCCTGCGTGTAGGTCAGATAATATACTTAATGGGCTTAGGTTCAGTACAATTCTACTAATAGGCCTAAACTTTTAATTCAGTACAATTCTACTGATAGGGCTAAACTTTTTAAATAGACTGTTTGGATTATTAGATTGTAGCCCATTATAAGGAACATACCGAATCCAGCCCAAACTATTGTCAACGGCCTTTGGAATTCATAATCCGCCTATACGGTCCACAACGTTGGCCCGTAGTGACGAGCCATTCCAATGTGGTTTACCAAGAAACCCTAACCACATTCTATAAAACCCTAGTATTGGCTGCCAAACAGCTGTGCTTCGGCGAAATTTGAGAGTCAAGATGCAGATCTTCGTGAAAACCCTCACCGGGAAGACCATAACTCTCGAAGTTGAGAGCAGCGACACTATCGACAATGTCAAGTCTAAGATTCAAGACAAGGAAGGTAAAATTTATCATTCCTATCTATCTTCTTCTTCTTCATCTCTTTGCCTACAAAACGACGTAGTTTATCGATATTCTCGATTGAAAATCATGCAATATGTCAGGAATTCCGCCGGACCAGCAGCGTTTAATCTTTGCCGGAAAGCAGCTCGAAGATGGCCGTACCTTGGCTGATTACAACATTCAGAAAGGTCTTTCCCATGCCTTTGGAGTTTATAAAGATTTGATATTTATTTTATAAAATAACTTATTTGGGATTATTTCTTGTATTTGTTTCAGAATCAACTCTTCATTTGGTGTTGAGGCTTCGAGGAGGAATTATAGAGCCGTCTTTAATGGCTTTGGCGCGAAAATACAACCAGGATAAGATGATTTGCCGCAAGTATGCCCGCTCCACATTTTCTTTTACTGTATTAAGTTTATTTTGTTATATTGCTTGATGGGTTTGAATGGATATGTAGTTTTTACTAACGGGGCTTGACTTAGCTTCTACTGCAATGACGATGCATAAGAAGTCATACGAGCACCCGAGAGAGACTTCCATTCTTAAACTTTGTCAACTGTTTCAATATATTTGCAGTTGATTTTCATGGGTGGTACATTTATTTTGTACTGTCTGCAATTTCTTACGTGTTTGTATGAGATAAAATGACTGTTTCAGGACGTATCTATGGTTAGTTTGGAACTGTTGTTCTTCCACTGTGTTTTAATGTAAGCAATCAATTTTACTTGATAACTAATACTTTTATCGTCGCTCTGCACTTGTAGTTGAAAAGTGGTTATTTTATTTCGTGGGCGTTGCGGAATAGAACCTGAGTATATAAACATAGTTCGCTAGCATTGTCCAATCTATCATAGGAATCCTTAGGGAGACTACTGTAGGGATGTTTGATATCTCTTCATGACCACCTGCATCTATTAGTTTCTTTGATGTGTATGATTTTGATCTCTCTTTTGCTTTTAAAGTGCAATGGAGAGCATCTTAGGTCCAGATACTAATTTCCATTTCAACTTTGTCAACTGTTTTTTTATTTCTGACAGTTAATTTTCTTGAGTGGTGAATGGTTATTTTATTTAGATGCTCATTTGAGGGATTTAGATATAATCAATGAATCTTTGCCATATGTTTTTATTTGCAGACATGGTTATTGCCGGTCTCTTTGACTGCTTGTTAGTAATCCATGTATTATTGTTCCTTCTTCCTTTTTATTTATATCTTACAATTCCATATCTTATTTTTTGGGGGATTAAGTTGTGATTTGTGATGACTAAACTGTGTTATATTTTCATTTGTTGTTGCTAGATGTTATGCACGACTTCATCCCAGGGCTGTCAACTGCCGTAAGAAGAAATGTGGTCACAGTAACCAGGTCCTATTTACTTTCTCATTTCATTTTATTTGTTTGCTGATGGTTGACATGCGTAGTAACTCAGTTCTATAGAGGAACAAATAATGCTTCTTTGTTTCTCCTTGCAGTTAAGGCCCAAGAAGAAGATCAAGTAGACTGCTGATTACAATTGTGTTTTTAGTGTGATGTGCCATTGTTTTTGCTTTCAGTATCTTTAAGAAGAATAGATTGAATTAAGTTGTTAAATCATAAATGATTCGGTTAGAACTCAGCTGCATTCATTGTCTGATGTGATGATATTAACAAATTTGTGTCTATTTGTTGCATCTATGGTGTGCTTTTTTTCTGGAATATATTCTTTTTTATGCTTGAATGGTTAGATGTTTCAATCAGTATGTTTTGACCTTTTGATTTTCTATTTTCTGGGTTGTAGTATTTGGGGACTTCAGTGAGTATAATGTGTTTACGGTGAAACGGAGGGTACATTGTTGCAACTTAAATGCAAGATTTCACATGCAATGGTTTGAGACTGACATTAAAATTTGATCTTACAGTGAGTATAATGTCGTGGTGGTGTCATATTTCTTGAATAATAATATTAACTCAAAAATTGTGGCTATTGAGATGACTATTTTAAAATAGTATTAAATTCAAATAACATGATATGTGAGTTGATATGTATTAAAAAATTAATTTTTATAATTTTAAAATTGATTTATTATATTTTTAGATTATTTAATAAATATATTTTATATTATTTGAGATAAAAATTTGGAGATGAGTTCTTGTTTAATACGTTTCATTGTCACATCTTATTATCTAAAAACATTTGAATATCACTTTATAGTGATACGGCATATAGGGAGTTAATTCTGTATATAATTTTTTATTCGATAATTGCCATTGTAAGTTCTAACTGCGGTGCAGGACGGATGTAAATTTTAAAAGAAGAAAATATGTCATGAAATAAATTGTTCATGGATTTTATTTTATTTTTATTTAATAAATTCTAAGCATATCTATTCAATATTATTTAATAATAACAATAGTAATAATGAACGAGATAAGTATACAATGTATAATAAATTTTTATTAATTGATTTTTATAATTGAATGCTCTATAACGTGTTAAAAGAAAATTAAGTTTAAGCTTTCATGGATGGATAATTATTTTTATGTTCTTAAAGTTTATATCCAATCCGATCAAACTCAAGGAGGAAAAAAAAATGCAATAATCCGGCACTTTTTAACTAAAATTTAAGGTGAATTTTTACAATTTTTCTGACATTTTATTATTTTCTTAAAGACATTAGAAATTAAAATATTTTGTTAAATTTTTAAATAAAAAATTCCCTTCTCGAGAAAAGCATTTTTTTTTTCTCGAGAAAGGGCACTGCCCTTACTCCAATTTGATTCTTTGCAAATGCCCTCGATTTTTGCCGCCTTAGTCGGGAAATCATTTTCTTTTTTTACCAAAATTTTACACCCATTTTCATTTAATATTGTCATTTTTATAAATTTAAATAAATACATATTATGATATATCATTTGAGATAAAATTTGGGGACCAGTTCTTCTTTAAGACAGTTCATTATCACATCATATTGTCCGAAATATTCCATTGACACTTTACACTGGGTATGGGGAATTAATGGTCCATGTACATGTGTTTTTTTCTTTTATTCTACAATTGTTATTTTAAGTTCTAACTAATCTGCAGGACGGAAGTTAATTGAAGAAAAGAAGTCTTGAAACAAAACTGTGTATGCGTTTTATTTTATTTAATTAATATATTTATTTAATAAATTCTTAGCATTTATATTCAATTTTAATTAATTATGATAATAGTAATAATAAATGATAGAAGTATGCAATGCATAATAAATTTTTATTAATTGATTTTGTTGAATTAGCGGTACCCGAATCTTGCTTCATTGTTAATGCTCATGTCAATGAGAGTATGTGACCGTCCTCATAATTGAATCCTCTATAACGTGTTAAAAGAAAATTAAGCTTAAGCTTTCATTGATAATCATTTTTATGTTCTTAAAGTTTATATCCAATCCGATCAAACTCAAGAAGAAAAAAATAAAAACAATAATCCAGCACTTTGTAATTATAATTTTTTTATTTTTTATTATTTCGTTGAGGACATTAGAAACTATTAAATTAAATCTTAATAATAGAAAAATGATTATATTGATAAATGGTATTTGTTATCCAGTTTACAAGCATAGCAAAAATTTGAAAAAACAAACAAACTAATTTTCTATCTTGATCTTGTCTATTATAGACTTGCTATCTAATCCCTTGCTGTAAAAATTTTCAAGGAATTCTTGCATAGTGAAATTCCTATAAACAGCTGGTTTCTCAGGCGACAACAGCTCCGGCAAAGGTCCAAAGTAACTGGACCCCTTCCATTGGCTCAGATCGAAAAACTCTAACAATCGAGATTCTAGGTTCCTTACAGGAATTTACTAACACTCGATGATGCACATTTGTAGATTCCCCGTTAGAGACGATCTACAAATAAACGAAAAAAGAGAAAAATATCAAAAATTATATTGTTGATGCTTAAATTTTCTACAGACGAAAAATTTAGTGCACCACACAGATTTTACTGTTATTAACGTAAGGACCGTATAAAGTGATGCCTAACTCCGAAA
>JAWDEX010217530.1:0-10147 GCA_035221805.1 Trichilia hirta
TTAAGTCTGATCTTTTCAAGGTACAGCTGGTCGAAACTGAAGCAGCTGCAATCAATGAAGACTGGATTCCCGAGTTAGAATTTTAAATTACCTTGGCCAGAATAATCACTTAAATTTTTACCCTCGGTTCGCAACAGCAGAAACTTGGGGGACTTATGTTGATGACATTTACAAATTCGAGACCTGTTCCAACTGAAGTTTCTCGACCCCAGATATCACTAAACAGAAGGCCTAACCCAGTTCTGGTCGCCTCAATATCTTGACACCTCTCTCGATTATCAAGGCGACCTAACTTTGATTACTGAGGCGACCTAACGCCTCTATTTCAAAAACGAGAGTTGTGGATAGGACCGAAAAATACGCTGTTCAAGTAACTGTTCAGGCATCCCATCACATTAGGTTGTGTCGTGCCCTGCAAGTTGCAGGCACTCATTATTTTACCAGACATAACGTAAAAGAGTGGTGAAAAGATTGACCCAACCACCATACCTATTCCTGTCTAATCAAACTTTCGTTCTCCGATGCTCACACGTGTAAAGGCCTTATAAAGGGTGAAAGCAATATGTGGAGGGGGATTCTTTGGAGAGGGAATTCCTAGAGAGGGCCATCTTCGAACGGTTAAGAAAGAGATATTGTACTCATAAATATTTTTCGAGCCCAGCCTTCCAAGTCGATAAAATACTCAAACACATATTTTTCCTCTTTTCATTTAGTCCTGCACCATTCACTGACTTAAACGTCGGAGTTCATTCGCCGGTAATCAGGCTTCACTTCTAGCTCGTTTTTTTTGTGATTTTAGGTAGTTTTCAAGAAGATTTTACGTCGATCGCAATAATAAATCTATATGATGTACTGAATCTTCTGTCCCTTAAAAATTTAGACATCAACAGTTATAATTATCTAGACAATACTCGTCATCGATTTGCAAGGGTCCAACTGTCTAGTGTTTAGAGATTGACGAATTTTCATGTACAACCATGGCGCTTATCCATGTATATACTTTGTTTAAGTGTTACAATAATTTAGTCTCCAGCATTTCTGTTTCTCCTGTCGTATTGAGCGGTTTCATAGATAAATGACTTTACTGTGTCATGTTTGTTGCCTATATATGCCCCCATCATCAGATTAATATTTGTAAGAGTATGTTTTTCTGTCTGTTGATTCATTTTCCATTTTTGTTGAATTTATCTTCAAGTTTTGGTATCAAATGTATTGACTCTTGGTTATTTGTCAATGATTTCAAATTTATGAAATGGTAGTGATTTGATTAAGCTTTTACCTCTTGCAGTTCTTTAGAAAAGTGCCCTTAAGTCGGCGTGATTGCTTGATTGACTGGGAAGTCTTTGCTGGGTTACATAATGAGAAACGGAATGCAGAGTGTTGGAGAATGTTCTAGCTCAACTTCCTTTAGCAGCCAGGAGGATACCAACGATGATGGGGTGATTGCTCAAGTTCTTTCAGAAGAGTATGCCAAGTTAGATGGCGCAGTTGGTAGATGCCTTTCTGACCTGTCTTGTATCCCTGTAAGACATCTAATTCCCTTTATTTATGCTCGCAGATTACAATCTGAATTTACAAGGTCCAATTATCAGAAAGTTTTATAGTAGCAGAGGTGTTAAAAACATTCTGCCAACTTGAGATTCTGTACCTTGAATGTATAGAAACAACTTTGAAAACAAATGGATAATCATCGAAAGTGCTAGATGAATTATGCATTTCCTCTCTCCATGGACAGTAAATGAGACCAGACCAAGCTAACTTCTAAAGAATTGACTGAAGCAGCCTTGTGTCACTTAACTCTTGTTACTGTATGCCTTTTACTAATAACTGATTGCTGCAAAGAATTATCGACTACCAATAGATATTTCCTTTCTTTTGGGTTGAGTGGGTGGGTGAACAGGGGTTTCCCCCTTCCTCATGAACTTCAGTGAGATGCAAAGAATTTATAGTTTGCAAAAGTTTCTTTGCTCAATGTCCTTGATTGTAATTTGTTCAACCTATCTGATATTGACATGATTAATACCATAGTTTCTAATTATTTTTTCCTTCTTTCATCTGTTCTCCCTTTCTCACTCTCTCTTTCATCGAAATAAAGATGCTTTTCTGAATTTCTTATCAAGAACTTCTTGAAATTTCAGCACATCCTGCAGATTAGTTCTTATATCTCCTATGTAGTTTGGATTACCAACGGCTTCTCCGGAGGTATGTCTTATTTATACTTAGCTGTTAAAAATATACCTTGGAGATTTTTTTTTTTTCCTTTTGAAATTTTATAAAAGTATTTCTGCTTTCTAAAGGAAGAAGCTTAAAATCATGAAAAAATTAATGCTATATACTATTTGAGTGCTCAATATGGATTTTTTTTATGAAAATGCCTATGCATATTTAGTTTTTGCTCAATTGGAAAGAATTAGAAGAAACACATATGTGATAGAATATTTACATGAAAATTACATGCTAGTAAACCTTTCACTCCATTACTTATCTGTCAACTGAGAAAGAGAGTGCTGAGAATGATTCTTGACCTAGAAAACCTCATGCTGAAAAGCCGCTGGGTTATTGGCCTTCTTTTTGTGCGTTTAACGTAACATGGGGAATAATATGGGCAAATAAAATCTCACCAAGTATAACTGAAATCTCATGATGTAAAGAATCCCTGTTCTGCAGGGATGAAAAGATTTATGAAGATTACCTAACCCAGTAGTTTAATGTCGCTTAATACATGTACAAGATGGTTCAGGGACGAATTTTTACTCTATTATAGGGTTTTTAATCCTTGATTTAATCAACAGAGGTTTGGTGTCCCAAAATTATACAACAATTATTTCTGTGTTCTAACATCTTTAGTTGCCCTTTGTTCCATACTTAAGCATGTTCATTGGCCTGTGCTGGTTGGAGTCATATGCTAAAAGAAAGTGTTTTAGAAATGCTTGTGTTTGGTTTTAGTAAGATTTTTATCTTGGTTGCAAGTATTTAGTAAAGTCTTAATTCTTATTATTCCAGGCTTAATGTTTATGGCTTATATGGAGTGAAAATCTCTGGGGATGGTAATTGTCAGGTACTTTTAGTGCTAAAGAAATTTGAATTATATCTGAGATATGTCTTTTTAATTTTAACCTTGTGTCGCAGTCCCGTGCAATATAGAATCAGATGTACAGGTTGCCTGATTATCACAAGCATATCCGGAGAGAGAAAGTGAAATAGGTATATTTTTCTTTTTCTTTGGTAAGGCAAGTATAACTGTCTTTGAAGCACCAATCAAATGTGACAAGTGATGGATTTGGTTTGAAAAATTGCCTCAAACTCCTAGTGATCACCAAGTTCATTAAGTATAATCATAGTTACTAGAATTTGACATAAGGGAATATAAAAACATTACAGATGTTATTAGTATATTGTTTTATATTATTGTCTTCCGGTATCCATTATAATTAAATTTGACTTGTCTGATATATGGTTATGGAAATTTCTATGAACTGTTTATATCATTAAAAAAATTATATCATTCTAATCATCTCAAAAAGGTCTCCCTTCAGAAAAATCAAATGAACACCAAATTTGCTGGTAAAAGGAAATTGCTATGAACTTGATAGATTTAGCAAAAGTATGTTCCAGGAAGGTAGAGCAGACCTGTATTTTTGTTAAAACAAAACTTGGCTTATCACTTTGCTTATTTTCTGTTATCTTTTCTTGTTCCAGCTCAAGAACTGCCGCTCTTTATGTGAAGGCTATGTCCCAATGAAATACAAATGATATTACAAAAATATGGCAAAGTATGTTAATCCATGAATGTCGTTAGTTCCATCCTTTTGTTCTACAAGCCTTTACTTCAATGGATGTTTTCATGTTGGGGTTTAGTGCTTCATGAATGTTGTTATATAATATATTCCTTAATCTCCTCATATCTACTGTATGATGCAGATCTGGTGAATGGGGAGACCATATTGCATCACAAGCAGCAGATGATAAGGTCTGGCATTTAGTCAATCAATTATAAATTAGTTAACCATGATAATACCTTTTAGCATCATCCAAATAGTCTAGTTCTCTTCTCTTCTGAACGGTTGATTTGTTTAAATGTACATGAAGAGCATGCATATGGATGCATGATACAGTATTTCATTGGTGAAATTAGTTGAAAAATTTTATCAGTGCCTCCTGATGAGGAAATCCTTGGATAATGTTACCTGCAAGAACCACATTAATTCTTTGATATGGTGCCTCATGATGTTCATGGACATTGATGTTTATATTTTTTCTTCTAAATTTGACCTTTTATATTCATTGCCTTTGGAGACTAAACAAAACTTAGTGACAGCCTAACAGGGAGAATTTGTTGTATGATTAATGTGGATTTTGTCTAAGCTTGGTGTTTTGTACATGCATATTATGTTTCAATATGAAGTAGTAGATTCCTTCTAATAATTTGGATATTGACTTATGGCATAAACTTCTTAGGATTTTTGAGATATTGTTACTAACCATAGTTAATTGTTAATGGGAGCAATATACCCATTTGAGCTTCTTTTGACGTTTTTGTGTGAGTTTATAATTCTTATATACTAATTTAGAACTTGACAATGCCGCCTGTTCTGCAGTTTGCTGCATAGATATGCCTATTGACATCATTCAGGGATACTTGTTTTATTGACATTATTCCACAACACCAGGCACCTAAACGTGGTAAGATGGGACAAGTCACTATGATCATCCAAATCGATTTTGTTGAGCTTTGAGATATGTCTGGATTTGAATTGAGTCACACTTCCGTAAAATGTGAGCAGTATCCATTATTTAGTTGTTGAGAATGTCCATTTAACTTATGGTGAAAATAACATTAGCCAGTAGCTTTCCTTTTTGGAAACCATGTAGGTATTCAATGAATGGTTGTGAGATACTGACAATTTGATGGTTCTACATTTAAGTTAAAATCTGGGTTTCTCCACGTAACTGGATATTGGGAACAAATTATGGAGCATTCTTGCTGTATAAAATGTCAGATTTATCTATTGCTTGTCAATAGTCTTTATGCACGTATTCTTACAGTTCTTCCATTTTTTTCCTTCTTTCGAAATGATACAGAGTTGTGGTTGAGTTTCTGGTCGGAGGTACATTATAAACTCACTATATGATATCCGAGGTTGGTTTAATCTTGAAATCTCTTCTTACAGTCAGGTTTGAGTGATCTGTCAACAATATGGTTTACCAAGCAGAAAATATCCGTAAGTTTCATGTTCTTTTGCAGATGCTCTAGCTCAAAAGAAGTCCAGGATGAAACATTGATTGTTCTAGGGAAAGGAGATAATTTAGTACCGTGTATATTTCAGGGCACGCTGCGCTCTATTTATTATTCTTCGATGTTTTATTTTTCCTTATATTTTTTGGTGATAGGTGCTTTACTTACATGAATGCTACAGTTCTTTTGAGATGCATCATATTAATCATTTTGTCTTCTATTAAAGTGATTGTTGGCTTCAATTTAGTCAAAATAAATTCATTTAATGTCCTTACATTTAATATCCTTACACGATTCAAAGTATAGCAATAACAGATTATCTTGTTACACTTAGCTGAGTGACTCTGATGGTTTGCTCACTCCAAGCAAAAATGGTTTCTGATTTAAGTAGGCAGAGATAGTATCCCTTCAGGTATCAACTTCAATTTAGGGTTATCTTACGTTAATGACGTTATTAGACTCCCAAATTTTATAAATCGCATCTTTATTGATCAACTCATAATACTATAATTATTATAGCGCCCACTTGTGTGCATTTTAATTTAGATCTGCAATTATGTGGATCATAACAATAATTAGTCTTGTAGATTGATAATTTTTAGGAGGAATTATTAATATTCTACTTTCTGCCAACCATAAACATCAAGGATATTACGAACACTGTCATTGTCAAATAACCTGTATTCCCTCGATGCCTCTTCACGTTCTAGAGTAAGAATTCTATGTAATTTTAGTCTGTTAGTTTCATCTGATCTCAGATCCTTAGTTAATTTTGATATCTAATCATTTTTTATAGTCTCGAAAATTCTGGGATTTGCTAACAATCGATTAACATGTGAAGAAAGAATAGAATATATTGGACACTACATAGTATTCTGTTCTTCAACAGGTGATAAACTTCCAGGTGTCTACATTATTTTCGTGGTGAACTAAAATAATCTCAACATGCAACAAAGAAAATCTGCATCTAAGTGTATTGAAAATCATCAAGAACTAAAAATCAATATGGATCAAATCACTATCTGGGTATTTTTATTCATCTGAACTGCTGGGAGATCAAGTAAAGAACAAAGGGAGAACCTTCATTATGCTTGCAAGGTGAAGTGAGATCTGCAACAGGCTTTCCTTTGGATAGCATTTACTGATTGGTTGCATGGTCTGGTCCTAATATTTTCTCTAATTCTTGTCTGTTGTAATTAACCAAACCAGCTTAAGGCTTCTAATACCATTCAGTATCTACACCCAAAAACGAAACCAGAGATAGCCATTATTCTACGCTCTGTGTCAGAATTTGTACCAGTTGTAGGTTGCAACTTTCACATATTTTTGTGACTAAGCTCTGTGGTTAGTTGGCTAAGTTAAAGCAATCTCTTGGGAAGTTCTAGGCTTGGCCATAAACGTGGGTATTTTGTGAAAATTATTTTCATTAATGAAAGGCCTGCTAAATTATGAGATCCAAAGCCTGAAAAACCCTATTTATTATGTAAACAATAGTATTTGAGGTTCCGTACTTGATATTAAGGAAATCATAATGCAATGCTATCTGACAGCATAGATGGGATCGATTCATCCTCTATTCCTGACTGTCAAATACTTCTATAATGACAAGTTTGCTGAAGTTTATGAGATCCAAAGCTGTTTTTATATAATGCAATGAAAGGTATTTTAAGATCATTTCTATGGGGACAAATCACAATGATAAAGAAAAATAATAGTACTAAAACTAGCGCATCATGCAAAGCTTTTACAACAAATCGGATTGGATTTCGCTGTTGGCATATGTTAATCCGGAGGTTGTCGTATATTTTATGTTAGTCAAAATGGTTAAAATTAATAATTATCAAGTCTATTTGATCGAAGTTGTGTCGTGTGTTTAAATTCAACAGCTATCGTTCTTATTCTGTTTGTGTTATGCAACTTGTTTCCTATCACCATTATCGAATCACTCTGTAACTGTGTGTTGGACGGCTGGACTGCAGCTTTTTACAGCAGAATCCACGTTAATAAAACAAAGACAGGTGGTCGGTTCACATACAAAGCACATGCTGGTCTGTGTCCCAGCCTCGTTACACCAAGTCCCACAACATAAGTAAATGATAAATCCATCCCTCGTTTCTCTTTTCCCTACTTTATTTCGAAATATCGACAAATGCCTTGTCTTTACCGGAGTTTCAAACTACATTGATATTAGGGACCGACGAAGAAAACCTGTTGAATTTATCCATTTTAGTTGAAAAGCTTACTTTATCTTCTTTCAGAAATAATACGACATGAGTAGATTTTATTTTAATAAAACATTGCCAATAAACTCTGACGGGAAGGAACTATCTCAGAAAGAGAGCCCCTAGTAAAGTCACATCAACTGGTTCGTTCCTTGCCATGACTCATCCAGGATTTAAGTGTTTTAATAATGGCACAAAAACCGGTTCTAGATTTAAACATATAATGGAACATAGTTTATGTCAACCTAATTTTGTCCATGTGCCCTAACTTCTCATGGATCAAAGCATATCATAACAAACGCACATGCAATTCTCGATATTTCTGACCCTTTTTAGCATATTTTATGCATTCCCACAATATACCGACAGAAGAAAATGCATAGAAATCAGGGGAGCTGGACTTGGAAGTAGTAAAGTATGGCTGGATGCAAGCTGGAGATCTTGATATATTGTATCATGTCTTTTACATGCTGCCGAACTCATATGGACAGAAAACTACAATTACAAATTTAAGCTTTGTCCAAATGCAACTGGGAAAAGCATTACATCACTAGAAATTTGGAAGATTTCAAATTTGCCAGAAACAAAAAACATTGTAACTGATCTGATTGTTAGTTGTCCTACGTGGCCAACTGTATTCGGCCTTGTCTTTGAAATGCATGTGCATATGCGGTGGGATGATTGGAGATGAATACCCACCAAACAAGAATTCAGGATCAATAATATAATAATATTAAAGGCATTTATTACTCAATCGGGTTGGCTTGTAACAATATTTCACCATGAAACAAATTTCACTCTTACTAGTTTCCCTTCATTGGCCCTGCTTTTTCCCAGAAGGAAAGAATCAAAAAAAATAATGTAAAATACAGTGAAATATCTTGTTTTTAAAAAATGTGCACGTGAATTATTATTTTAATGTCATATTCGGTAACACATTATCTTACTCTCTTACCTAGGTGTGAAGCAAAAAGGGTGTCTGCATTTACTATAAATAGAGGAGTCTGCTAGACTCAAACATCATAAGTAACATCTTGTTACACAGAAGGAGCAAATATGGCTTCTTTTCTATGGACTCTTTGTCTAAGCCTCCTGTTTTCGGCTTCTGGAGTTAGAAGCGCAGCGCCGAGGAAGCCAGTAGATGTGACTTTTGGCCGAAACTATAAACCAACATGGGCTTTTGATCACATCAAATACAATAATGGTGGTTCTGACATTCAGCTGGTCCTGGATAAATACACAGGTATTGGATGAAGACTTCCCTTCTTGGATACTTCTTTCTTTACCTTTTGGAAATCCAGCACTTCTCTATCCCTGAACTCTCACTGTCTTGTGTTATTTGTTTGTGTTCTTGATTTGTAAGCAGGGACTGGCTTCCAATCCAAAGGTTCTTACCTGTTTGGTCACTTCAGCATGCACATTAAGATGGTTCCAGGAGACTCTGCAGGAACAGTGACTGCCTTTTATGTAAGTGCTTTTTCTGCTACTTGTATATATACCTGACGGAGACTAGGCTAACCTTTTAGGATACTTTTGGTTCGATGTTTGAATAAATAAATAACTTTTTTGGATTTTTTGATGTCTAGTTATCTTCTCAAAACTCAGAGCATGACGAGATAGACTTCGAGTTCTTGGGGAACAGAACCGGGCAGCCATACATATTGCAAACAAACGTGTTCACCGGAGGAAAGGGAAGCCGAGAGCAGAGAATTTATCTGTGGTTTGATCCTACCAAAGAATATCATACTTACTCTGTTCTTTGGAACATGTATCAGATTGTGTAAGTTCCAGCTTCATCCAACCAGCATTTCTGTAGACTTCTTCAAAGCTTCTAGCATATATTGTTGATTGCCTCTGGTAAATTGATGGTGCTGATTGCAGGTTCTTGGTGGATGATGTTCCAATAAGGGTGTTCAAAAATAGTAAAGATTTGGGAGTGAGGTATCCATTCAACCAACCCATGAAGATATATTCAAGCCTCTGGAATGCAGACAACTGGGCAACCAGGGGCGGTTTGGAGAAGACAGACTGGTCCAAGGCCCCATTTGTCGCATCCTACAGGGGGTTCCACATTGACGGATGTGAGGCATCAGTTAACGCCAAGTTCTGTGAGACACAGGGCAAGAGATGGTGGGATCGGAGAGAATTCCAAGATCTTGACCCTGTTCAGTACAGAAGACTGAATTGGGTTCGCCAGAAATACACCATCTACAACTACTGCTCTGATCGTGCCCGATTCCCTATGCCTGCACCTGAATGCAAACGAGATCGCGATATCTAATTCTCCAGGTTGTTCTACTTTCCTACACCTGCAACTGAATGCAAACTGAGACTGATATTTAATCCCGTATTTAAGCGCGGTCTGTATGCTAGGTAGCTTTATGTGTATTCCATTATATGGATCAAAAATATTGAAACAGAGGAAGGGGACAGACTATACGTCCCCCCGTATTGTATTCTTCATTCAAATTGTTATTCCATATTCAGCGATATATTTTTAATTAAAACATTATTTGCTGTTGATGTTCTCTGGATAGAATTCGTTTATCCGCACATGGATAATGGTTTAATCGATCAAAGGAAATTCGTGATTTTGTTGGGTATAGGTTGCTCTCTACAACTCTTTCGGTTTTATCTTTCTTGATCTTTCACTGGCCAAGGTTGTCATTCTTGTGAACTGATGGTTGCA
>JAWDEX010217611.1:0-10144 GCA_035221805.1 Trichilia hirta
TCGAGTTAGTGAGTAGTCACCTAAATTAGTTTAGTTGATTACTCGCTAACTCGAGATTGATAAAGATCAAGAGTTTGAGTCGGTGAGGGGGCAGGCCAATAACTTAGCACTGGCTCTCACCCTTAGATCAAGGAGTTGATAGCCCAAGAGTGGGGAGTTGGGGGGGTAATCCAACAGTTCACACGTACAAAGATCTTATAAAGGATGAAATCGTTACATGAATAAGGGGATCTCTTTCTTTTTTCAACCTTTTGAGAGAAAAATAGAGTTCAAACCAGTGGTGACTAGTCCTCACTATAAATATTCCCGAACCCAATATCCCGGGTTGGTAAATAACTTAAACACTCTATTTTATTATCTCTTTTTAACTTGGTCTTTGGCGATTTACTGATTTGAGCATTAGAGTTTATATGCTGGTAATTCGGTTTTATTTTTAGCTCGTTTTCTTTTATTTCAGATAGCCTTTAAAAGTTATTGAACAAAGCAGGATATTACTTTACACTGTCCTTATATTAATAGTAATAATAAAATTTATGTAATGAACTAATTTTTTTGTCTGGAAAAAATTTAGGCATTAACAATTTATTTGAGGTGGGATTCAAGTGGTTGTCGTTAAAGTTTGAGTACAAAAAACAATTATTAATGCCAAAATAAGTGGAATCTTATATTTCTAGTGTAAGAAACGTGAAAATCTATATGAAGTGGGTTTCAACTGGTTGTCATTAAAGTTTGAGTACAAAAAAAATTATTAATGCCAAAATAAGTGGAACCTTATATTAAAAAAAGTAAATAAATCGGAAGCATTAAAGTCTATTAAATTGGTTGTAATCAAGATTTGAATGTCAAGTCCCGGGGGGTGTCTAGTAGCTTTCATTCAATTTTGTTTCACTTGCCACCTGAATTTGAAACTCGAGAGCAGGACGTGTGTATTATCTGTGTGTTTGTGTAGCTTAAGAGATATAGCTCAAAAGGTTAAGAGTCTTTTTTAGCTTACGGAGTCCACCTACAATTTAGTGCAGAAGATTAAGTGAAGATTTAAGTTTCTTTAAGTTTGATTTGCAGTCCACCTATATAGTGGGAGTGGGTGAGATTATAAGCATAAAAAATTTTTTAAAAAATTGAGTGCGAAGAAAAATTGCTGATAATATGGGGTTGAAAATGTTAAAATTTTTCAGTATGAAATCTTCATCATGTCATCCTTAGCAGTCCAAATTTTTTATGTTCAAGTAAATAATTTTGTGATTATATTTTTGCTATAAAAATTTTGCTTGGACTAAATATCTAAATTATGGTAAATAACTTTACAACATTAATATAAAAAAATCCTCGGTATTCACTATATTTCCATTACAATTTTTCACAGTTTCAACAGAAAACAAATTCTCAGTCTCTACAAGAAAATGGAAAAAATATGAAGGTGGAAGGTCATATTAGATGACTTATTCCAATGATTCTGGGGGCTTTTGTGATCAAAGGTATCTACATGGCAAAGTCAATATTGTATTTATGGTGAAAAGTTAATAGCAGATATAGAGCCAACGTGATATGAAATCTAATCCAAACTGTATATATAGTTCACTTTGGTTTGCCTTTTGCCTTTTGCCTTCCTAATTCATGGAACTCTTATTGTCAGGAAATTTAAAAAATAAATAAATATTGTTAATGCCCTTTTTTTGCCTCTCTGGCGTCAACATACAGAGATAATTAGAAGGTAATAAGGTTGTCAGTGATAACCATTAAAGGCATAAGTCAATGACCGAGGCTTACTCAAATTTGACAATAAAATAGTAGCGAAAATATTTTTAAGAAGTGTTTTACTTTCAATATATTTTTTTATTAGACAACATAATAACATAAAGTAGAAAATTTATAAATCCTCTACTCATCAATGAAACTTCTATTTGTAGTTTATTTAAAGAAAAGATTGTAGGCTGATAATGGATAATGTTTAAATTATTTATGATATATTTTGGAATTCCTTTTTTACTTGTAATTATTTTAGTTATGTTTCTTTAATTAGTCACTCAGAACTTTTAAAAGTTATTGACATAGTCTTTGAGAGTGATTGGTTTTATATTTTGAGTGGAAAATGATTATTCTACTGCTGTTTGTTTTTTGAAAAGTAAAGTTTCTTTTTTTTTTTTTTTATTTTTTTTTTCAATAACTTTAACTGGTAGTTGTCAGTATTATATGCTTCGTAAGATTTTTTTTTTCTTACATTTTTTCTGAGGGTAATAAAGTTGCAGATAAATTGGCTAATTTAATTTAAGTTCTTATTCTAGGCTTAGAAGCTCTCACCAGTTAGAGAGGCTTTTTTTCTTTTTTCTTTTTTTTCGAGATTCGATAGACTATCCTCTATCGGTTTCATTACTTTGCCTGACTATTTTTTTTTTTTTTTTCTTGTCTTTTTACATTGCCTATGTCAATGGGGACAGGTCTTTGTTTACCTCTTTGGTCAATTTGTATTTTTTATTTTTAATAGATTAACCTCTTTTTCAAAAGTCTTTATTTAAAAAAACTAATTACCTATAGCAAGCATAAATGTTGTCATGGTTAGAGCAAGCATAACTATTCTCATGGTCATAATCGATTAAGATGACAATTTCGCCGGAAACTCCTAAATTTGTTGGTACCCCATGGGTTTGAACAGAATTTGGTAATGCTTTTAAGTAGATTGGGGCGAATTTGATATTAGTAACAAAAATTTACGACAAATCTTGAGCAAATTTAGTATTGATAAAGTATTTGCGGATATCCGCAACATGTGCCCACGGATATTTAATTATTTCATTTATTTTTTATATATACATAATAAATAGAACAATATTATTTTGAGCCAAACTTATAAAACTTATAAAACCTAAATTGCAGTTGGACATGCTTGCGTATATTTTTAATTAAATTTTCACTTAAAATAATATATTTTAAAAACTTCAAAAAATGATTTCTTAATAAAATAAAATTAAAGTTAGGATAAATTCAAAAAAAATAAAAGTTGATTTTTCTAAATTAATTCAATGTTGTTAAACTAATATTGTTCTTGTTAGTTTCTTTGCATATGTTTTAATTATTATTATTAAAATTTAATTGTAAATCTTTTATGTTTAATTGATTATTATAAAAATATTATAATTAAAGTTATTTTGTTGATAAACATGAATTTCATAAACTTGATTTTTATGTGCAATATTTTTATTTTGAACTAATACTTAAATATTTTAGATAAATAAAGATCTACATGATCATAAAATATTTATATATTCATACATATAATAAAAATAAAAATAAAAATAAAAAAATTTACTAAAAATTTGTAAATATCCGTGTGGATTTGGTATTATATAAATATTGATTATTATGGATTTGATAATTAGATACTAAATTCACAATGGATTTAATATTATAATTTTATTGCAATTGAGAATACAAGTGTAATGGTATTTGTTCCGAACCCGATCTGCTGTCATCCGGTTAACTATGTATTTAAATATATTATTTTTTACTTTGATAGTTTTTATTTTTATACAGTATACTCCCTTCTTATTTTGCAACAAATGACAATTTTATTTAATTACAGCCTCTTGAATTAGTATAGGATAGAGTGGCACACCAAATGTACCACCGAAAAAGAATTATATCAATTGAATAACCTGAGTTGTGTAAATTTATGGAGTTACCGTGTCTAGCTAAAACAAGTAAAGAATGTTTCAATTGAATAAACAAATACCTATACAAACTTTTTCAATTATTACGCCTAATATATAGAATCAGTTTCAAATGTTAATATTAAGTTTTACAAATTTAAGAAAATTTAAATATGCTCCACATGCATTACATTAGAAAAACAAAATATCAATAGAAAACCTTCTTACAAATTAGAGGTAAATTATAAAACAAATCAAAGATTTTCTCCATATATTCATAAATCCATTCATTCATTTCTTAACAAAGTAGGGGAAAAAAAAAAAAAAAAAGCCATTTTATGCAACAGAATTTTTTGTCAAAAAATTTTATTATTCATCTCAATTGATCAGAATTACTATTAAAAACAACTACATCGCAATATTTATTTTCACCTCCAATCAAGCTTCCATTTTCTCCCTCAATCCCAACATTCAAATCTAAACAGTAAGGATTTAAAAGCATTCGTCTTCTCCGCTTAAACCAAGAATTGCCAGTTTTATACTTCGCTTGTACACTCAACCTAATGCTAAAGCGCACCGTTCCACTCTCTCTATCCTCCTCTATCTCTCTCAAAACAGGATATTCAACCATCGGTTGATCACCCTCGTATCCCGTCGTCTCAAACTTCATCTTCACATTATTTAGTCCGCTCAAATCCGAGTCAAAACCTTCAACTGAAGTTACCGCTAAGGCGTCGTATTCCTTGTAGAAAACCATGCTATCTATCCTTTCGAAAGACAGCTCTGACGCAATGTTAGGGTTTTGGACGCTGAAGTCAGCGACCCAGATGGCGGCTAGCTTCGTTTTTGTAACGGAGAAGTTTGAAACCGACAGCGAGTTCACCTTAAAAATGGGTTTTCTTGGATCAACGCAGAAGGATAACAACACGGCAAGTGAACAAATGAAGAGAATTGCGAAGAAGAAAATTGTGATCACGCGAAGAAAAGTTTTAGACATGGTTGTCGCAGTTATTGTAGAAGTACTAGTTTCTTCGCAGGGTTGATTTGCTTCAGGAAGCAGTGGCTCCGTGCAAGAGAAATTCTTCACATTTTCCGGTTGGAACTCATCCGAAACGGTTGTCGTCGCCGCCGCCATGGACAGTGGTCAGAAATGGTGATGGTGAAGCTTTTGTTGGTTGATGATCGGAAGAACAATTTGTTATGTGGAATATAAATAAGTGGTTACAAATCGTGTTATAAAAAGCAATTAAGATTTGTCAGTTTGTATCTAATTTTGGGAGATTAATTTATTAATCTGAGTTAATTTAGACTAACTAAATAATTAAAATCTACAATTCTGTCTGCGCAATTGAGGAAAATAGGAAGGCGAAAGCCGTCGTAGATGACTTGTTCCGTACATAAAGTGCGTATTTTGGGTCAAAGGTGTCAACTAGGCGAAGTCAATATTTGGATTTCTGGTAAGAAAAAGTCAATTTAAAACCTTTTCAAGGTCAGCAGCCAATACGAGACATCGAGGCTGAATGCCAACTGCATACAGTTCAACCTCCGTTTGACTATTCTAATTTATGCAACTCTTTTTTTTAGAAATTAAATTTTTTTAATTAAATATTATAAATTTATAAATAAACGCACACTTGGTTATAAGACGAATGAAATTCGAACCTTATACCTCTTGTAATATTTTAAGTCTTAACTACATGTAGCTCTTAGACTTATTTAAAATGTAAATTTTATAAATTCTTGTATGATACCGATGTCATTGTTACCTGTTATATTATATTAAAAACTTATATTAATTATTATAGTAAAGTATTAGATATAAAAACCATCATAACGTATTAAAAATTACATTGAAGTGTTATAATAAAATATTTAATAATCAATCTCACTTCTAATGGCCAAAATTAATTTATAGATTTTTTAAACCTAACTAAGTGGCCCGGACTCATTCCCTGACTAATCTTACTTTCAAGTATTGAAATTAATAAGGTTTTATTTAAAATTAATCACATTTTTATTCTGATTTTAAAATTAACCGTACTTAAATTTTTTTAAAAATAAACTAAAAATTTATCATTTAAATAATAATGTCTCATAAAAAATTGAAATAGAAATTTGCAAGTATATAAAAGTGAAAATCCTCTTTCAAATATCCACTTTTGAATAAAAGTGGAGATGAATCTCCCCTTTGAAGCAAGTTCCTATATATTTTTTATTTTTGAGTTTTAATTTTTATAAAATTATTATTATTCAAATGATGAATTTTTTATTTATTAAATTTTTTTTTTTTAACTGCTGTCAATTAAAAAAATCGACATAAAAATGTGGTTAACTTTGGTTAAAACCGAAGTTAATTTGTGTACTCTTTTGATTTTGACTAGCTGGCTTGAACTCATTCTCCAATGAGATGAAATGAGCTTTATACAACTTGACCACAGAGCTTAATGGTTACATAGTATCAATTTTAAATATTGAGTTTTTAAAATTTAAAATTTTAGTTCAAATATGTTTCATATTACATTAGAAAAAGAGGATACCAAAAGAAAAATTTCTTTAAGGTTTTCCTAAAAAATAAATTGTATAAATAAGGTTTTATCAACCTTCTTCAGCGCACATTTATGTTTGATTCTCTGGTAGATTGGGGATTAAAAATATATTCAAGTTTACTCATTTCTCTACTTTAAAAAAATTGCAAATAAGTTTAAAAAATCCGAAATATTAGTCATAAAAAAATTGGTTGCCATCTAATTGACTTTGATTTATTATAAGATAATTATGGCCTTAAACTAGTTTAATGTCCGTTGAAAATGTTAAATCTATTAAAATAGTTATTTGCTAATACAAGTTGTTTTAGATTAATACACCAAATTGTCCGTCCCCATATTAAAATATAGTTATGTCAAAAAAATTCTCATATAATAAAACCATACTTCTTAGTTGCCAATGCCCGAAATTGGTGCCATTGTCATGCTGCTTATTTTCGGAAGCAATTTGTTGGGTTACTTAATTTTGTAGTATTTTTACAGTGACCATATTGATTGGGTCTTCTGCTGTCAAGTTGACAGAAGACAACCCAAATAAAATAAAGCGAATATTTTACCCAACTCTTTCGTTGGTACATTGGGATATATTATGACCAGATTTATTAATTAAAGAAGGTAATTAGGTTCTACGAAACATACAGGTAGATATCCTTTTAATATATTGAACCACAAAATGTTTAAAACGGGGAATGATTTGAAAATGAAAACAAAGCGTGACTATGCTAATTACAAGGCTACTTTTGTCATTTCAATGTCATACCTAACAACCTAAAGCACGTCATTCATAGTATTTGACAAACAATTGTATCGGACCCATAGGACACAATGAGAGAAATTTTAGCCAAACCCTGGAAGAGTGTCTTACTGTCGTCAAATGAGCATACCATATTTACTATTAACCATATACACTTACATTATCAGAAACTGCTAGAAGTAATTTAAATAGATAGACGGTACACAATACCACAAGTAGCTACAAACAACTTATATTATTCATACAAATTAGCCCTTGCACAGGCACAATGGAGACCCCAGCTTTCTTCAAACTCCAACTACATTGTATATTTCAAATGTTTTGCTACATAACCCAAAAAGATTGTTTACCTTCTATTCAACTCTTCTAGTTCTTGTTCCAGTAGCAGTAGTGTTAGCTTCAATAAATCCAGTCCCTGGGCAACCCCATATCGGAAGGAAGATGATACTCCCCCCGGCTGGTTGGAACTTCTGCCGATCTTCTCAGGGAGTTCTGCTGCTGAGCAGCTAGAATCTTCTTCCTATAATCCACGGCTTTCATAAGCAATGACAAGCATAAGATGATATTAAATTGTAGGACCTTGTCGTGTTTTCCAGCATATGTTGAGTTCTCTCGTTTTCCTGTCATTTCTCCACTGCCGACGCACTAGCCAAAAACATAAAGTACTGGACATCCTGAAACAAAATGAGTATGATTCATGTGATATGATTTTCAAAATGCTCTCTATAGAGAAAATTTTTAACGAAATTTACTTGAGTTTTGCATGTGGGACGCAATACCATCCATTATAGTGAAATGTTGATTCCATCATCAAACATTTACCAAATATCATACTTCCTCAGCTAAAATTTTCTCCAGTATGAAAGTCAAATATCCGACTCAGTGACCACCGTTTAACAGGGATTATATGTCCATGTCCCTTTCAATGTGTTAAAAGACTTCATTACGCTTGAAAAGAGTAAAAAACAAAAGGCAAGAGATATTCATTCAGACTCTGAACATCGAAAATTACGAGTAAAGAAGAAAATCCCTATTCAACGACAATTTTCCGTTCCTCGTTTTGCTACTTTACGCACAGTTTTCTTTAATCTATACCACAAATTACACAGGATGCATAATACACACAAAATTTATTGCTCTTATATGGTCAACTATTGACAGAAACTAATTATATCATGCTCTTATGCACAGCAATCTCAAGCATGCCCTAAATATCACACAACATTTTCAAGTGAAGGAATTGTGCAAGTTGCTTATATAATCTCGCCAGTTTAACAATATTTTAAGCAAATGGTTTAAAAATTGTGTCACCAATCATATATGTAAGATATTGTCCCGTATATCCTGCTACAATATGCAATAATTTGTTCAAGTACTTCAGTACCTTTCTTTACGGTGTTACAATTATTATTCAGACGATAGCAGAAACAAGGAACAAAACAAGTAACCAAAGTACTCACTGAAATTATCATCATTATCTCTCCGGCAGATAAGCGGAAAAAAAAAGCCCTTGAACACCTAAAACAGCAAAAAGCAAACCGATAAAAAATACTTATAAAATCCCCAAAACACAAATATTGCTATTGATAATTTCTACTAATTTTATATTTTTTATCCCCAAAGTAGGCAATCTGACCCAACTTTGGTCATCTCAGTATTTCAACTGTCATCTTAATTACGGAGGTGACTTAATTTTAATATTTCAAAAACGAAAGAATCAGATAGAAGAAGTTGGCCTATTTTTCAAAGAACGACCTGAGCATCCCATTACATTAAGAAGTATCTCATCTTACAAATTACAGACATTTATTGTGCCACCTTAGTCCGATATAAGAGATGATGAAAGGACCTACTGGATGACTATGCTGTATTCTGTCTAATCAGGCTCCTATTTTCTGATGCTCACACGTAAAAGGGTCTTATAAATAGTAAAATCGCTACATAAAAAAGGGGCTTTGGATCTTTTTCAAAAAGAAAAGACAAATGGAGCTACACTAGCAGTGACCAACCCTCCTTATAAACATTCTCGAACCTAACATCTTGGGTTAGTAAATAATTTAAATACTCCTGATTCGTTCTCTTTCTTTAACTTAGTCTTTGATAATCCACTGACTTGAGCATCGGAGTTTATATGCCGATAATCCAGCTTCACTCTTAACTCGTTCTTTCTGATTTTAGGTAGTCTCCTAGGAGTTGTTGTCCAGAGTTGGATACTACTCTGTACGGTCTTTGTATAAACTGCAACAGTAAAATTTGTGTGTTGCGCTCCTTAAATTTTTCGCTGAAAAAAATTTAAGTATCAATAGTTGGCACTGTCTATGAGAAACGAGTTAAAAGTCAGAATAAAAAACTTAAAAAGTGTTGTGTATGAACATGGCAAGGCATAATTGCAGTCGTCTTTCTAGAAAAGTGCAAACAGAGAAGGCCAGGGGCCCTGTTAGTATTGGTGCAAGGGGATCGTTACAGAATTGTCTTATGAGAACGAGGTACATGATCATCTTGCCACAGGTTTAGCCAGTCGAGTGATTATTAGAACCAAAGAATGTGAGTCATAATAGATAGAAGGAGGGCCAACGGAGCATAGAAATGCAAGAAAAATGGATAACCGAAAGATATTTGCGTTGGAATGTAAAAATCAACTATTAAAAAGGGAGGCTGCGAGGTTAAAAGTGTTGGTGCAACGATAGAAAGGCAAAGGAAGACACCAAATCATATCAGAAGTCTCAGAGATGAGGGCTGACTATCTAGGCTGAAAAGCCCATTACCCAATGTTGACGTCGTCCAAAATTTGAACGTAAAAAATAGAGTCGTCATCTATCCAAATAATGGTGGGATAAATTACCTAAAAAATTTAGATTTTAAGTTCAGGGGGTTAATTTAGTGTAGAGAAGATGTTAGACACCCTACAACTTTCATAAAAATAGTTATAAAAAATATTGATCTTGAATCTTAATTTTTTAAAATTTGCCCTTATTTATAATTTTTACTAAGAGAAGGGAGAATATTAAAAATACTCCGCCATCTTAACTTTTTTCGTTAGTTAAAAAATATTTAATCAAGAGAAGAAAGAATATTAAAAATATTTCGTTGTCTTAGTTAATTTTTCTTCTTCTCTTATTTTATTTTATTCTTGTTATTTTTATCATTTTACTAAGAGAAGAGAGAATATTAAAAATATTTCACCATCTTGGTTAATTTTTTTC
>JAWDEX010217622.1:0-10143 GCA_035221805.1 Trichilia hirta
AATAATGGCTCATCCTCACTATCATCGTCTCTTGACTGCTTATGTCAATTGTCAGAAGGTGCAAGAAGAAATCTTTTATCCAACACACAGTCCCCCAAAACATATATTTCATGTTTGGTTTATTAGGTTCTTTCTGAAATTTTGAAACGAGAGTAGACTTTCTTTCTGCTTTCATTTCTTCTTATACTTTGTGTGTGGATATATCGGTTCATAGACAAAGAGAGGTCAAAACTCAACTCTCAAAAACTCAAAACTCGAAATCCTTTTGATTCTTTGATGGAGACATAAGTTATATTCTTTTTTTTTTTTTCCTTAATTACCTTTTCTTTACAGCAAAGATCAAAATTTTTCCTGATGAGTAAACAAAACGAACAGGTAGGAGCTCCGCCAGAAGTGGTGGCTCGACTGGAAGAAGTTTGCGCATCTGTGGCGACGATGGGCACAGCTGGCTCGAGCTGTATCGGCGAAGATCCAGCCCTTGACCAGTTCATGGAAGCCTACTGTGAGATGCTGAGCAAATACGAGCAAGAACTCTCTAAACCCTTCAAGGAAGCCCTGCTTTTTCTGGAAAAAATCGAGTCTCAATTCAAATATCTCGCAGTTTCCTCTCCAAATTCTGGTGATGACATATTTTTCTTCGCACTTCCCTTTGGATCTTTTAAGTACAGCTTTTTGGTGACTAATTATTAATTAAATGGAATATATATTTCTTCTGTTTGGTTTGTTTCATTTTTTTTCTATTCATTTAAATACATATTTAGGTATTCAGCTGTTTTAGAAACTAGGCTATTCATCTAAAAGATGCAGATTTGTTATATTAATTCTCTTCTTGACATTTGTGTGTTTCATGGGCTAGAAGCACATTTCTTCTTTATATTAGTTGATATTTGACAAATATTTTATATTTTTTTGGGAGATGAAGAAAATGGTTTATCATTATTATCCCTATTTAATGTTTACTGTGATATCAATTCCGGATGGCTTTCAAAATTCATTTTTCTTGCCTTCTCTTGAAGACAGTGAAGCTTTAGAAGTAAAACCATTTTCCAAGCCAGCTACAATAATATGAATGACGTTTGCAAGAGTGGTAAGAATTTGAATCTTATAAAGTATGGACGATAAACAATATATTATGCTTAATTATCACTCAAATTCAGGCATGCCGTGGATTAATTTTGAGGTTTAGATTAAGGATGAAGTTGTTTTTGTTAATTTGAAATTGAAGCTAGTTTCTTGTTTTCATATTTTGTTCCGTGGTATCGTTTTTCTAGTATTGGTTATTTTCATTCTTCTGTATTCAACTGTAGCATAGATGCTTTTCGGTGTTTCAACAACATATATGCTTCAGTTGCTACAATTTATTACATGAGGCTTCATACGTATACATATACTGATATTTGATCAGTGCATATGACTGTCTGCTTACTTTACAGATCCAACAATTTAGTTCTTGGGGAAGCTAGTTCTTAGATTCTAGGTACCACCCAAAAAAAAATTGTCATACGAATTTTAAAGAAGCTGGAATAGCTCAGCTGGTTTGGCTGCTTTTTTCTCGGAAAAAAAAAAAATTAAAAGCTTGACTTTGAGAAAGCTTTTCTTTTGTTATGAGGAAGAATGTCACGGTCTATCTTTATTTGAGTGACGCTAGAGTCAATTGTATTCATAGTGAGTATAAATATTTTTGTGCTGATACAATCAAATCTGATCTTAATAATGAGATTTACTTCGTTTGAAAAATCTATGCTGCAGTTAATTTTGTTGGAATCTTTATCTTATAATTCCTTCACTGCTTGAATCCTTGCATGGGATGTTTAGGAGGTTATTAGAGAACCAATATAAACTAAAATTCAGAATATGAACTAAAATTTGTATTATGTATTTTGAACTAATGGTCAAGTGGGGCAAATTTTTTGAATGTTAAAATGATGCAAGAGTAGACCCACTAAGATCAAATTAGTTTGTTTACAGAATTTTTGGGCTCAGAGAAAATTGTATCTAACAAATTAAAAGTCTGCCCTATTTCGAACAAAGATAAGCTTCATTAACGTAAGATCCTGGTCAATCTCAGGATTTAGAGTTCTTTTTTAACAATTTTATGTAAAATCTGAGTCAATAGATAATTTAATCATTTTTCATCCTGTGGTAGATTTTCATCGTTACATCTAAAGCAGGCATTTCCTCACAATATGTGTGTTTCGATAGAGTCTGCATGTTGGTAGGTTGCATGAAGGAACTAGGAAAAGCTTATGCAATTGCCCAGTCACTATTTGTATTATGAAAGTTTCTCTCTGAGGTGATTGTTATAGGACAGAAAAACCCTCTAAACCAAACTTAAATTGATTACAGCCTATATCAATATTGTTAAATATTGTTGATGACTTTCATAGAAATTTTGCTGAGTTGAGAACATAAATTTGTTCAAACAAGTAAAGCAGTAATGTTAATTTTGTTTAGAAAGGAAATGTGAACACAGCAATAATGAGTTAAGAATCAAAAATTTTGCATGTGATTCTGAAGTTTGGTACAAATGTGCTTAATTGATTTTGTCATGTTTCGAAAGCTCTTAGGATATCTAAGAATTTCTTTTTTATATTGTCCATTGGTTATCTAGGGTTAATTTCCTTATATTGCTAGAAATCATTTGCATCCATACTATGTACACTTTAAATAACTCAACAAGTTCAACAGTAGTTATGAATTGTTTATTTGGCAGATATAAAATGATTGTCTGTTTTTCTGTAGCATTTGTAGATTGTTGTTACTAGCATGATGGAACATGGTCTAAATGAAAGGAATAGAATATAAAACAATTAATTGCCAAAGCAATTGTGTAAAATGATTATCTCCTTTTCAGAATTGTTTGAAGTTAGTGAATTTGCACAATGGCCTGATTTACAGATATTGTGTGCTTTTGTATCTTTGTGGTTCAGTCTTGTAAAATGCTGTATTAGCTGTCTGATATTAGTTTCAGTAATCGGCTATAATCTTGATCCATGTGATATGCTAACTAGTACACGCTGCAATCAGCTCCTGGTGAGGCTTTTGATAGGAATGGCTTGTCAGAAGAAGATTTTGATGTGAATGTTGACTTCATAGATCCCCAAGCAGAAGACCAAGAGCTGAAAGGTCAGCTTCTGCGCAGGTACAGTGGATCTATAAGTAGTCTCAAGCAGGAATTCATGAAGAAGAGAAAGAAAGGGAAGCTGCCTCGAGAAGCCAGGCAACAGTTGTTGGATTGGTGGAGCAAACATTACAAATGGCCTTACCCATCGGTATTTATATGCAATCATAACTAAAGACGATTATATATACGAATGCCAAAGTTCATTTGTACATGTAGAGCTCTTTAAATGTGCCAAAATATATTGTGTAAATGCTAGCTAGTTCTCTAATAAGCCATGACATCATTTATCGTTTGGTCACCTTTATAATTATCTTACGGATATCAATGCTGGTAATCTTTTTAATATGATATTGGAACTTGTCAGCAGGAGTCACAAAAGCTGGCCCTCGCGGAGTCAACTGGTCTGGATTCAAAGCAAATAAACAACTGGTTTATTAATCAAAGGAAACGGCACTGGAAGCCTTCTGAAGATATGCAGTTTATGGTGATGGATGCTGCTAACCAACCTCACTGTTACATGGACAATATTTTGGGTAATCCCTTTGTAATGGATCTCTCTTCTACGCCGATGCTCTGAGACAATTAGCCAATATAATACTGATCTTATATTATATTACCCAAATATGATATACAATTGCACAAATATGTATGTCATATGTATATATCATATATATGCATACTTTGCTTGTATGCATTTGGGGCCTGTTTAATATTAAATTCAGACCGCACTTATATTGCTACATTCGCATGTTCCTGGTTTCTTAAAAGAATGTTAGCTATTCCTGTATGAGCCTTTTGTTAAAATGGCTATTGATCCGATTATTGCCCGGCTTCCGTCACTTGCACATAATCAAAAGTTAAGAGAAAGTTTTATACATCTCACATGTTATAATTAGTAATAATAATGTTATACATCTCAAATGTTAATCTTAAAATCACTTTTAATTATACCGCAGTGAAATGGTATCTATTTATAAGTTATTAAACTTTTATAATTTTGAAAGTTATTTATTATAATTTTCTTTTATTCAACAAATAAATAAATAAATTAATGTTCAAAAGAATGATATCATACGGGATAAAATTTTGGAAGAGATTATAAGATAAATATTGATTTTTGAGTTCACAAAAATAACTTTTTGTTTGAAGATGGTAATTTGTCATTCACCACTACCTTTAAGAAAATTTACGAATGGAAGTTCATTGTTTGTAAGCAACAATGGACGAATCAAAGCTGAATGCTGTAGTGGGAAATCAAGAAAGTCCGTGTGAGGGTTAATTATTGCCATGGGAATAAAAACCCTAATCGCATCTTTTCGATCATCTTTGTCTACAGAAGGGGCTAATTTATGAGCCGTTATATTGCATTTAACATTTCTTTCATCGTAACAGAGAGCAAGAGGATATATATTACATGAGCAATAGGATTAACTCAAGGTATTAACCCTCTAAATATAAACAAAGTCTGCATGTTCCAATTCAGTGCCAAGTTAAGACGACATGTCGTTTTTACGTGAACGTGTGGCGCATGCATAAATAATTTCTGGGTTTCATATTGGAATAAGGCCTTTTGGGCCCAATCCATTAAACTCTTTCTTCTTCTTTCCGTAACCCCCGAAAAGCCCGAAGCTGAAAAATATTTCGGGCTTTATCGTTTGCTTACTCCGTCAACCTCGTCCCCTTCTCTGAAACCAGCGGGAAGACAGGGGGCCAGATTGCGACCACGTCATCAGCTCTCTGCTTTGTGTCTTCTTCCTTTGATTAATAGCTAAAGACATTGAAGCGTACATGGCACTGTCGGTTTCTAGAAGGATTCTGCGTCGTTTTGGATCGTTTTCTGCGTTTAGTCGTTGCGAGTCGCCAAGTTTGGGAAATCAATCGATTTGAACTTCTCTTGGTAAGTAAACTGTAAATTTTATCTCAAAATTTTTTTTTCATCAGGAGAATGGAATTGTTTCATTCAATGAATTTCTAAATTATTATTATTTTTTTTTACACTGTACTCTTATTGTTTTCTCTTATTTGTTAAATTTCGAATTGTTTTTGTGTTTTTATTGTTACATGTGTATTAGTTATGAGCGTCTGTAGAAAGAATTCACGAATATGAACTTGTAATTTAGCTCGTCAGGATTTCTTTTTCAAAATCATTTGGAGAGATTGTATTTGTTTATTGTTTTTTCTTGAGCCTCTATGTGATTCTTTTATTATTTAATGCACTATGTTTGTATACTTAATGCAGGCCCCTGTCTTGAGTTTTCTTTGTTTCCCAGTATTGTGATAGTTATTTTGTTGTAAACCCATTTTTGCTGTTGCTCGGCGTAGGGTGTTTTATCTTTCCTTGGTTGTCAAAAGCTTTCAACCACTATTCTAACTCGCAACACAATTGAAGGTGGTTTTCCTTCTGATTTATTGTCAAAGAATTCTGTGCTAACACCAGAGCGCACTATGGGCATGGAGTTTGCATGATTCATAGTTTAATGGTGCTATAAACTTTGAATGTGAGAAATAAATTAAAAAGTAATTCCTTGTGTGTAGGACTTCTTCAGGACCTGGTAATTCCAGTGACAAATTTTCTTAACGAAGAAAAGGGCTTTATGGTCTTGGCAGGGGATGTTTTTGATCTACCCATTAGGAAGGACATTATTCATCGTGTTGTAAGATGGCAACTTGCAAAACGACAACAGGTAGTGCTTAGTGATAATGTTGAGATGTCTGAAGCATTTAAGTAATGGGTGGGAAAGTTTAAAAGAAAATGTATGCATCATGGTAGAATAAATAATCTTCTAACAGTATCCATCAAGCCGTGTGGTGGAGGCTTTCAATTTTTGGAAGATGGTGGCCATTCTTTGTTTTGTCTCCTTGATTTTTTCCACTGCTGTCTTCTCTCTCTTCCTCTCTGCCCACATGTTTTTGATGTACCTAACCCCATTCTATTATATTAAAACTTCAGATTCTTTCATATCTAGTCAACCGGCCCTCAATGATTAGGTTTATTTGCTCCCACAATTTCATAGGCCTTTAAGAAGTTCCATGCCCTTGTAAAATCAGTGAACTTTTATATATTGTGTTACTGTATGTAATGTAAATTATGAGGATTTCATGTGGAAGACATAAACATCAGAATATGCTGATTGATTGGTCAACAGGGAACGCATTCAACAAAAACTATTAGTGAGGTTAGTGGAACTGGCAGAAAGCAGTGGCGACAAAAGGGTACTGGTCAAGCTAGGCATGGGACATTGCGTGGTCCCCAGGTAATGTATTGTTATCCTGGATTTATCAGTTTAGAATTTTGAGAAATTTCATTGTTGCTCTATCTTTGGGACGTTAATATGTGGATATTGATGATCTTTATGTTTGGGTAAACAGTTCAGGGGTGGTGCTACTGTGCATGGTCCGAAGCCCCGAAGTCATGCTATAAAGCTGAATAAGAAGGTGAGGCGTCTAGGGCTGAAGATTGCGCTACCTGCTCAAGCAGCAGAAGGGAAGGTAACTCTCTGTCTCTCTAACTAATGTCGAATACACATTGCTCAAACAATGTCTCATGGTACAATGTAGACATTTTGAGTTAAGTAAATAATCAATACTGGGTATATTGGGAATCTGGAATGATGTGATGTTTTCAACATTGATTTGATTTCTTTTGAACAGTTATCTTTAAGCTCCTATGTTTGCTGTCCTGCAATGACATATCACGTATATCAGACCATGGTGCTATTCACTATGAAGTCTTTGTTGACCTTAAGAGTTCGAGTGGTACTCAGAGTTGTAATAAAATTTCTAACCTAGGCAGTTCTAAGATTTTATATGGCAACTTTTTAACCCATTTTAGCTGTTTAGAATACGTGCTATTTATATTCTGCATTCCCTTTCATACTGAAGAAGAGTGAAAAATAGATGGCATTTCACTGGTGTCACACTCAAAATTCAATGGATTTTCATTCCTTGGTAAGACACTAAGTTTTATCCTAACCCAGGTACCCAAAGCACGCATACT
Source organism: Trichilia hirta (assembly GCA_035221805.1). Taxonomy (NCBI): domain Eukaryota; kingdom Viridiplantae; phylum Streptophyta; class Magnoliopsida; order Sapindales; family Meliaceae; genus Trichilia; species Trichilia hirta. Next base: position 7,122 of record JAWDEX010217622.1, read on the forward strand.
CAACATTGTGATGCGTATATTTCTTTTCATTGTAATCTATTATTTCATTTGGTAAGGGAGGAGGCTGGGTTTCTGCAAAGTTGAGTTTCGTTAATTGGCACTGCAACAGTTAGTTTTTCTCTCTGTAATACAATTCTCATATGGTCTAGAGATTGGTGTGAGCCATCAGTCTTACCAGCTTATTTATTTTGTTAGAAGTCAATAGGTCAGAATCATTAAAGCCCTTGGAAAGTTGCTATTCCTTTAATCCTAAGCTCTCACGAGTGATGACCAGGTTGATTATGTGCATTACATTATTTAAAGTATCACTCTACTTCTTGTGTTCCCATCTTGTATAGATGTGTTGTACTTGCAGTTTATGTTCAACTCTCCGTAATTTTGTTGGCTTTTGTGTAGAATGTAGTGGATTTCATTGTATCCTTCCGCAGCAGTATATTTAATATGGCACACCGAAATCGATATTGTTGTTTACTTGCTGTGCTTTTAGACGATCTATCATTCCTTATTTCTTGGTTGCAACTTTTATATTCTTTCCATGCACTTGCTTAAAGTTTTACTCATGAATTTAACCTGTTTAAATGAACAGCTTGTGGTTTTTGACAATTTGGAGGTCCCCACACATAAAACCAAGTACATTGCAAACTATTGCAATCAAATGGAAAATACAAAGAAAGTTTTGGTGGTTGATGGTGGCCCCATAAATGAAAAGCTGAAGCTTGCTACACAAAATCTGCATTATGCCAACGTGCTGCCCTCCATTGTAAGATCCCGGACTCATATTTCTTTTTCACCAATACTTGTAGGATTTGATCTGCAAAGAATATTTGAATAAAAATTCTCAAGCTTAGGCTTTTGGATGCCCAAAGTGGTTATAATGACATTTGGCTGTCATCGCTAAAACTCAAGCTTTCCAACATCATGTTTTTTACAGGGTTTAAATGTCTACAGCATCCTTCTTCACGACACATTGGTGATGTCACGTGATGCTGTGAACAAGATTATTCAGCAAATGCACACCCCAATTAGCTGCTGAAGCATCCTCAGCCTTAAGCGCCCTACTCCTGTAGTCTCGTAAATGAGTAACAATCATCAATTATCTTCAGAGGGACAAAGGAAACCAAAGTAATTTGTACTTCTTTTTTGTCAAAATAGGCACAAATGCATGACAGGTTTCCCCTTTCATTGTATTCAGCATTTTTTTTCTTTCAGCTATGAGTTTTGTAGTTAACTTTTGGCCAACATATTTATCAATTTGTTGCTGTAGTGTACAGAATTTGTGGCTTTCATAGTCTTTCTTCAAAAGTTTTACCTCAATTACTTGACATGTTAACTCAAAATTGATGGAAATGAACATTTTCTTTGGAGCTTCAAATTACATATTCTTTAGAAATAAAGTTTTTATTCAAACTTATGCGATGCTCATGGTGATTACAATTTATCATTTATATTATTAATGTGAATATTTTTTATAAATATTGATATGATATGAATTTTAAGTGCATAATGTTACTCGAATAATTAAGGTATATGTTAGATAATGGTAGTACTCATGAGTTCTATGTTCGACGTTAATTTCACCATTAACATTAGATTGGTAAATGGAGATCTCAAATTGTTTTCCATGTCTAATTGTAATTTAAGTGTTTCCGAATTAGGCGTGGCGTTTGTTTTTAAATGCGGAAACAAAAAACTGAGCATAGGGATGAATTGAAAATTCTGAGCTGTAGCAAAATCCAGGTGGCACTCTATGGCTGCATATATGAAACGACAACTATGAAATGAAAATGTATGCCACTCCTCAAGTTAATAATGAAAAATATTGTCATTAAGACGATAAAACAGATGGACTTGAGTTCATCAAAATTATTGGGCGTAGTAAATATTTACTTAACATGTATATATAAAAGCACATTGTAATTCTGCTTTCCGGTGACACTCACTCCTCTTCTCTCTCCTCCTGTCTTTCTTTCTTCATGAGGAGGTTCTAGGGTTTCTGTTCGTCCCCAAATTCTAGGGTTTAAACGATTAACACCCTGCATTTCCACCGTTAAAATAAAAAATTTCTTGTTTTGTCAAATCTTTCCCCACAAAAAGGTCCTTTTTTTCATTTTGACTATTAAAAAACCTAGCTTTAATGGCCAAAACGAGACCGGGAATCGCAACCAAGACAAAAACTGGCAAAAGAGACCTTGAATCTTATACCATCAGAGGCACCAACAAGGTTGTTAGAGGTACGTATCTTTTAGGCTGTCTCTAACATTTGTGATTTTCTTTCTATATATGTATATATGGTGTTGAAAAAAGGTTTTTTGATGGTCAAGATTTGATTTTGACGTAATTTTGAGGCACGTACACATCGGGGTGTTTCATTTTTTTTTTTTTTGGTTGCGAAAGTATGTTTTATTGTCTATTTCTACGGTTAGAAATGCCGTTTCGATGGTTTTGTTAGAAATGCCGTTTCGATGTTTTTGAGGTAATTGTGTTCTTTGTATCTGTTTGCAAGCCTGTATATAAATTCAGAAATGCTTGTGTTTTTTATGGTTAAGGAGTTACTTTGTGGCCTTTTGCAGTTGGGTCCTCGTGATGTATAGGTATGTCTACGTTGAGAAATGTGGTTAGAATGGTTAAGAAGTGAATTATTGGTTCGTTTTGCAGTTGGGGATTGTGTGCTGATGCGACCATCTGACACTGGTAAGCCCTCGTATGTAGCTCGAATTGAGAAGATTGAATCTGATGCTAGAAGTAATGTTAAGGTCCGTGTTCGGTGGTACTATCGCCCAGAGGAATCACTTGGAGGAAGAAGACAATTCCATGGAGCGAAAGAGCTATTTTTATCAGACCACTATGATGTGCAGAGTGCTCACACAATTGAAGGAAAATGCATTGTTCACTCTTTCAAGAACTATACAAAGCTTGAGAATGTTGGTGCTGAAGATTTCTATTGTAGATTTGAGTATAAGGCTGCTACAGGGGGGTTTACACCAGACCGAGTTGCTGTGTGAGTTTTGTTGCCCTTATTGTT
>JAWDEX010217633.1:0-10143 GCA_035221805.1 Trichilia hirta
AAGTCTCGGACCACTGTTTTATAGATAACATGGTAGTAAAATAATAGCATTGTGTACTATTGCGTGTAGTCGACTAGTTTCATTCTGAAAGAATATTTATGCTGATATTGGGTTCGAATTTTTTAGAATGCATTCAAATATAAAAATTTGGTATAGTCGAAATTTTATCCTGTACTTGGTACCACCGCAGTGTGATTTCTGTACATAATCTTAATTGATTCAGGACAGGTGCTGTGTGATCTGTGAATACGTATCCTAAAAAGTGAGTACTTGGCCCGTATCTGATCAGGCATCGCAGTAATGACTGAGTATCGGAGTTTCTTCGTCATTCAAAACAAAATAATAATAATAATAATAAAATAATAGCATTGTGGATGGAGTCTAAACCTTACCCTATGGTTTAATTTCGTGTATTAAGAAGCATTAATGACAAAAAAAAAAAAAATCCTCTTTACATTATATAAAGAATTGCTTATAGATTTACAAAAATTGGCTATTACTTGCAAGAATGGATGAGATGAAAGACCAAGTTGATCCCATTCATTGGATCGAACACATCAAAAGTCAGATCTAACCGTACAAGATAGAGGAGAAAAAGATTTAGGTGGCTGACATAGGAAATGGGAGGGATTCTTTGAAAATCAAAGCCCAAATAGGCTCCCGTGTTTGAGCCAGCATAGAACAGAAAAAGATTTGTCTCCCAACACGGACCATTTGGCGCGTCTCATATGCCCCGTACGGAGCAGTGATGACGGATCGTCCTTGGGTTGACCACACAGCCTATCAGGCTGGTCTATTTATAATATTAATTTAATATGTTTTTAAAAAACAAATGAATTATGCATTATAAATAAATTTAAATTAATACATTATTTATTTTAATTATTTTATTTAAAATAAGCAATACTCGTATATATAGAAATAGAAGAAAGTCGGCTGTTGTATATACATTGATAATGTAGGATTCTTGCTCATTCAGAGTAGTGGAAGTCCACCAAATTCACAGAAATAATTATATTTTAATAAATTACAATCACATTAAAATTTTGAAACATAATAAAAATAATAAATAAATATTTTATTGATAATAATTATTAATTTATTTATTTATTAAAATGTTAAAATAATATATTTTGCAAGTTACAAGTTTATAAATAAACTAGTTACTATATATTTGTTATATTATAATTAAGAAACAATTAAACAACACACAAGAGTAAAATTATAAATTATAATTATTGTATTAAATTAATATTATATCTAAAGATTAAATTAAATATTATATATAATTAATTGATTAAATATGACATTAAACATAACTTTCATTGTCATCAATATTAATATCATCTTATAATATTTATCAACGATATTTAATATACCTATTTTGTGATATTATACTTGTTTAATACCACGTTTATAGAAAATAATTTTGATAATTTTATTTAACTTTAAATAAATTATCTAAATAATTCATATACATACTTTATTTTATTACAAAAAATAATAAAAAAAATAACATATGCATATAAATAAAAAATATTTTTTTATTTATTAATAAAAATAATAAAAAATTATTAACTCTAAAATTGACGATACGAATAATTTTTTTGGTATATATTTTTTAGTTAACAATTATAATAAATAATATTTACAAAGTCTTGTATTATATATAAAAAAGATTTGTGTTATAGTAAAATATTTTGCTTTAATTTAATATATTTATCTCAAAAATTATTTTGTTTCAATTAAAAATAAAAATATAAAAAAATTTAAAAAGACTAATGGGCCACACTTAGGCCAAGCTGAAACGAGCTCGTGCCTGGTTTGGCCAATGAACATGATGATATGTGGTGTTCTTAGATGAAGTCGTGAGCCTATAATTATGGCCCAGACTAGCATGAAAATTGGATTGGGCAAAGTCGACCCATACTCCGCCCCTTTAATACCTATAATAATTACACACCTGAATAAACTGATTAAAATGGTATTAAATTGTTTTAAAAAATATTCATAAAAAATAGTTATTTTATATTTTATAAAAATAAAAAATAAAAAATAAAAAATAAAATTATTTTGAACGATTGGCTTAAAATATAATTAAAAGATAATATAACATACCGTCAAGCCTAGTAAGTGGTGTGGAACGAGACCTATTAATCTCAGTAAGAAGGTATGAATTCAAGCAGTATTGCAATTATTAACAAATGAAACCACCATTATTTAAAAATTTTGTTATTAAATTAAATAAAAATTTAAGATAATTTCGTAATTAAATAGAAATTAAGTCATATGACAATTCTGCAATTACAATAAAATCTAAATTGTAGATATATCGATTCAAAACAACAATCTAAAATAGAATATTTTATTTATTTTTTAATTAAGATAGGAAATTGAACTTTTGATCATCAAATTAAAATACAAAAAGTTTAATTATCACAAAATTTTTAACAAATTTGAGTATGCTGAGTAATTTGTTCTTAAAATTTTACCTGCATGAGTATTGTGTAGTAGTAAAGATCTACACGACACATGCCGGTTAATAACAAAAATATTTGTTTTGCGAGTTTTCACATTCTAGCCTTCATATATTCCACCTTGGGGTGCATTGAGCAACGATGGGTGGATAGGTTTCGTAGACTTCGTAGTCGGGTGCTTATGTTTTATATATTATTATTTGCCACTGCCAATCTCTGTGCCTGCTGTATATGAGTTGATTAAGGAACAAGTACTCCTTTTTCCCTTCAAAGCCCTAGAACCTTCTATTTTCGATTCTCTGTATTTCAATTCATTCTGAAAACCACTAATTTTCCCGTCTCTGTTTCTTGTAATAGAATCTGATCATCAACTGTAAATGGTACGTGGGTTGAATCTCTTTGATTGCCTCTTCTTTACTTAAGAATTCTCTTCCCTTTTATATTCGTTTAACATGTAGATATTTGAATTTCTTTTCCTTTGGTGTTTCGGTAGTTTGTACCTTGTAGCTTTATAGGTAGCCGTCAGATCATTTTTTTTATTTTTTTTAAGCCTTTGATGAAACCGATTCAAATTGAAATAATTTTCCATCCGGGAAGAACATTATCCTGTTGTTTGTGTGTGAATTTTTTGGGCTGTTTTTATTAGAATGAGAGATGGAGACAGAAAGATTTGAAATGGTCCAGACTAGTAACAATATGTTGACATTTAGCTATAAAGTTTTTTAGTTTCATGATACATTGAATAAAATTTATATTTTTTGTTTGGTTGTGGATCTATTTTGCAGGCTGCGAAGATTCTTGCCAACTTAATAGTTATGGGTTCTGGTATATTGGCTAGAGCTTTTGTTCAGGCATACCGTCAAGCGCTTGCAAGTAAGAACTCATCGTCAATTTGTTATTAATCTATTTTTTGAAAGTTTATGTTTTGAGATGTTTGCACTATTAATTTCTCATATGGGATTCTTATGATGGACAAATAAGAAATTGGCATTGAGATCATAAGAAATTTAACGAAAAAGATTCTTTTTAAGATGTCATTGGAGTTTGATTTTTTAACTTCTTTATCTATCTACATTTACCAGTTAATATTTTTATCTTATAAAAGTTTTCATGAACCAAACGGAGAGAAACAAGATCATTCTGTTTCCAATTTCTTTGACGCATTCAAGATCCAATGTGACCAATGTATCAATAATGATCAAAACAAGATATTCTTTATCTCTACCGGTATATATATTTATCTTATCATAGTTTTTTGTGTATCGAAACATAGAGAGAGAAAGAAAATCTTTTTGCTTGAAATTTTTTTTTTTTTTTTGGAGAAAGCTTGAAATTAATTCTACCTATTAAAGATCAGAAGTCACCAATGCATCAGTCAAGATCACTGTCAACAAGAGCACGCTTTTATTCCAAAGCAAACCCAAAACTATAACCAAGTTAAGAAATCATCAACTGGCCAAACTACCCAGAAGTCATGAAAAGATAACTTTTGTCAACCAATAAGTAAGACCAACATGACCTAGATGTGGCATTCTCCCTCTTTCGTGAGTACCACATAATTGTTTTGTTAGTACCACATCATTCTCTCTGTTGATTGCACACCAAAGATGCCAACCAAAAACGCTAGGCCACCAATCTAGAATTACCATTGTTGTTCAACTTTTTGAACTTTTAGGTAAATTATAGAGGTGTCTTTTGCTTAAGATTTATTTGGTTTGGGAGGAAAGCACAGGCAAGAGGAAGTGATTTTGTTTGATGAGAAAGTTGAAAAGGAAAATTGGTACATTTTTATGGACTAAATGCGGGTTTTCTCAATGCTTTAAAGTTCTTCTTTCTCATCGTGAGAGAGAAATGTGGATAGAAGAAAGAGAGAGGTGAAGAAGAAAAAGCGGGAAAGAGAGAAAAAATGAAACATATTTATTATTGTATCCTTCTGAAATAGTGATAGTAAGCTTAAACTGTTAGGTTTGATTAATGGTGTTGAGCAAGGTGAGGTATGTGATGGTTTTCAAACTAAACAGGGTTGTTAGGTGTTAAGCTAAACCTCAAGGGAGGTGGAAAAGAATAGCTAGGATCAATTAAAATTGAAAGTAACGTCCATATATTTATACTATTTGTTTTCTCACTTTTAGAGACAATTTGTGAATTAAGTAATATTTTTATTTTATTTTCTTTTTTATTTAACTCAATATATCAGAACAATAATATATTTTTCATCATGAACTTCTTTCAAGCCAAAATATCATGAAAATGTAGTAATTAATGTTGAGATTTATTTAATAATTAGTATTGAGATTTCGTAATGTCTTTTAAAATAAATGAAGAAAATTGATAATACTCATAAGCCTGTTTTTAGCACTTAATTACGTATTATATGCCACTATGTTGGTTCCTGATGGCTACCAGGTAATCTGTTGACTTTGCGTGCTCTAACTAAAGTAAGGTTATCTGGACGCCTGTGAAATTCTGCTCATTTAAAAATGTGATTCTAACATGGCAACTTATTTAGAGTTCGTTAAAGATGAAACCTACTAAATAAAACATAAATAAAGCTTTCGTTATTGGACTAGTATATTCATTATGCAAGATAAATAAATGTTTTAGGCCTTGGTTCTTCTACCAATAAGCCTGTTGAAAAAGAACCCCCAATATCTGGCGCTAGTTTGATGTGTGTGCAGTGCTTTTACTTTTTATGGATCTAGTTTGACCTTTCATTTGTTTGTGCACTGCTTTTACTTTTTTAGATGTAAGTTTGTCTTTTCATTTGTTTACTGTTTCATAAGTGCTTCATCTAATCACTATGATTTTTGTCTAAAGTTACTAGCGAATAATCTGGTAAAAGAAAATTTAAAAACATAGAACCTCTTTGGTGCGGCTGATTTTCAGCTTGTTTTTTGCTTGTGATTGTAATAAAGCATCAGCTACAAGAAGATCCAAAAATATGCTTTTGCATTGATTAACCTATAAGATCAACTATCCAAACTTGTGATTGTAATAAAGCATCAGCTATAAGAAGACCCAAAAATATGCATTTGCGTTGATTAATCTATAAGATTACTATTTTATATCTTATTTTATCTTTCTTTTGTTAATTGGCGGTCTGAGGTTTTCATATATTCACAATCCATTTGTTTTGACATGCATGTCTTGGAGCAATAATACAAGTATATGTTGGTGGCTAGATGTCTATCAATTCTTTGGATAATTACCATGTAGTTTCCTGCAGATGCCTCAAAATCCGGTGTTGCCCAGGAGACGTTACAAAATGCAGCTCGTAGAGCAAGCAAAGTCATGACAGAGCAAGAGGCCAGGCAGATTCTTGGTGTATCCGAAGGAACCGCTTGGGAGGAGATAGTGAAGGCGAGTTTTATGAATCTCGTATCTTTCCACCATTTTTTCCATAATTTGAGTAAGTTACTAAAATATTTTTCTTCTACCTGTGCAGAAATACGATACTTTATTTGAGAGGAATGGAAAGAATGGTAGCTTTTACCTTCAGTCAAAGGTTCACAGGGCGAAGGAATGTTTAGAGGGCATCTATCGAAGCAAAGGGGAGGATACCCCTGGTTGAGACAGCCTTAGAGGATTATTCTTTGCACATATGTATGATTATAGTTCTGGCATGATCTATTTCTTAAAAGATGAAAATTGTATGCGTAATTTCGTTTCACTTTTTGCGTTTTGGCCTTGCGTTAACAACTCATCTTAATTTAACGAATTAGTTTTAAAATGGTGACAAATAAGGCAGGTTAACAACCACCGTATTGGATTAAGATTATCAGCATGAAGAATAACTAATCCAATTATCCATGGAAATTAAAGACAATAGTAAGAAAAGAAGGGTGGGGACGCAACAGAAACAAAATGAAATAAAAAAATATTGGGAATCCATTTGATAAAGCAACCTAATTAATCAAAAATAATTCTTGTTAAAGCAAGAGCCCCATTGAAGATCCCAAGAAGAAAAGTAATGGAACGAAATCCCTCGGATTATTTTCTTACTTGTTTTCCTTAAATTCGCAAACTCTTAGCCTTACACGCTGCATCAATTTCTTTTAACCGACCAAACTTGTTGCTTTCTTCATCAATTACTCCATTCAATTTCTGTCCTCTTTCTCTTGTTCCAGCAATCTCTTTAGGATATATGGCCCAATTTCTCAACTGCGTTGCTGTTGGAAGTCGCGTTGAAGAGAAGAATCAAAGTGAGAGAATGAAATAGGAAGATGTAAACTTGAGTTTAACTCTTTGCAGACTCAATCAATTTGGGTTTCTTTTAGAGACATTCAGTTGAGGATTAGCTGCTCTTCTTTTAGCCATTGCTTGAGCAGAAGCTTACGCGTTGGTGTTTCAGCGATTTGGTGAAGTGGATGTCTTGGTTTTGTTTCCAAATGTAGATAACAAATAATTATCATTTTTTCTTTTTTTTTTCTTATTTGAATACGACTACTCTAACTAAACGAATCTATTATAACTATGATTTTGTATAAAACGAAACAAGATCGAAGTATGCCTTCAAATACTCTCCATTAAATTAAAAATATTATTCTTAATAAGAAACAAACAATCAATTTTTTGTAAATATTTCTAATTTTATGGTTTCCTTATATACCACAGGATTTTATTTGAATATTTTCACTCTAAATAAATGATTCAAAAAAAAAAAAAAATACTTTCTCATCATTTATATATCGAAGGGTTAAATTCAAATTAGAAATTTAGATAATAAAATTACCAAACATAATTTTTTTTTAATTGAATTAATAATTTCAATATGTTAAATATAAATAAAGGATCCATGCATAAAAATAATCTTATTTTAAATTGTAACTAAATCTTAATTTCAATTTTGAATACGTTAGACTGAAGCAAAAAAAACTATTAAAACAATAATTTTTGGAGACATATTGATAGTTTACTCTTTTTTCTTTTAGCTCGGTGGAAAAGTACACTCGTATATATTTTAAAAAAAAAAATCTCATCTTTCTAATTAGTGACCATTGATTTCATACACACACTTATATAAGCTCTCTGTCTCTCTCTCTCTCTTTTTCTTTTTAAGTAATTTGTATTTTATTCCACTTTAACCGAAATATTAAACTTTCAGACTTATTCATAACTTAAATTACTCTATTAAGTTTTTACCCATATTTAATATTCAGATCGACTCGATTAATTTTGTGAAGTTAGTTCATGATTTATATATTTTCACATATCTTATAGCATAATTATATATATATTTTTATTTTTTATAGTAAAATTTTTCTTTTCTTATAATTTTTTCATTAAATATTGTAAAAAATTTTGACTTAAATATGATATTGAATTATAATTACTAATTTTTTTTTGGGGGGGATATTTTATCACTATCTACTTTTTTTTCACTCAATGAACTCTAATAAATAAAGCGAATTTTCACCATTCGGCTATTGAGCTAGCTGTATACAAGCTATTTCTTCCAAAACGCGCATGATTAATTTGACGATACTTGATTGGAACATGCATTGACTTCACCAGTAAGCACATAACATTTAAAACAATTATCCTACAATTTCGCTTTTGCTTTTGCTTTTGCTTTTGTTTTTGTTTTTGTTTTCGTTAATACTCTTTAAAACAAAACATTGTCATCTTTTTCTCGTTGCTTCTAGTGGACTGATGATACTCTTTTGCTGTCATATTTTCATTCTAATTAATAAAACTTTAGGATAATTCAGAATCTGGGACCCGTTTAAAAGAAAATATTTCACATAACCAAACATGAACAAAAAAAATAAACACATGTATATACGGAAATAATTCCAAATTAAGTTGGGTCCATCCAATTTGAACCAGTAGCAGTTGATGATGGTGACAATGACATCCCAGCTGTAATTACCTGCTCCATTGAAGTTCATAGGATCAGTTTCCAAATTTTAATTTCTTCCTCCTTAGGTATATTTATTTATCCAAACATGCATCTTTGCTGATATGCACGTGAAACCCACTTCTAGCAATTATTTGACTACTCGTCTATTAGGATTTATAAATTAACAAGATTAGTATGTAATAGACTACACTATTGGGATCCATCTCAATTAACCATCCATGCAGTTAATTGGACTTTGAAAATTATATACAAGGAGAAAGGGTAGGCTCCTTTAATTTATATTTAAATATTAATTTTTAATTATTAAATAATGCAATTTTAATAGTTAAAATCTAAAATAAAATATTACATTTAATATTAACAACTCAGTAATTATATTTGTTATTAAATTATGTAAATTAATAACTTGCTTCAATTTACTTTCAAATATATATAAAAGTATACAATTGAGATTTAATCTTACACAAGTAATTAATACACATCTAATCTCAACGATTAAAAATGTTTAAATTTAATAATCAATAAAACCTTTTTGTGATTTGATATTATCAGAATACGAGCTACAGATTTGTTTTCAATTTAATTTTAATGTTTGAGGTGGGGTGAGGTTGGAGCATGTTGTTGTATATTTCTTGGCTCGTCATCCATTTTATAATATTGTGTCAATAATATAATGTTGTCAGTCAAACTATATAATAGTAATATTTTTAGTTATCGATTTTATTAATTCTCTTTTTTTTGTTCGTGTTGTAGCTCTGGTTAATTTGGGATGAGGTGGATGTCCAACTTTATTTTGTGATCCATTTCTTTTTCTTTTCTTCTTTTTCTATTTAATATATCGAACATATTTAGATGTAGGTCCAATTTAAATGGTGAAATCCTTGTTATGCCTGCCTGTCTAACGTAGGAATTCTACTCGGTAGCATGAAACCCGTTAATTCTTCCATAAAAAAGAAAAAATACACGAAGTATAAATTAATTAATATGACGAGAGAAATGTAGTTTTCATTGTGTGACCAGAGATAGAGTTGCATGCATGCATGCATGCATCCATCATATATATAAATCACAAGCAAATGAAAGATAGAAGCAAGAATCAATATATAACAGTGACAGAAACGTTTTCCTTTTATTATTAACAATCTCAATGCACAGAGAGAAGACCAGAAGGCTCAAGCAACAAATACTCACAAGAATTTAATAGAATCGTACAACACAATGCCATATACAATCATAGAATAATAAATTAGATATAATAACTAAATTCAAACAGAAAATGATGAATGCAAACTATAAAAAGTACCGACTTCCAAACCCTATCTACTTCTCCGACTGACCTCACTTCCTGATCCTGTTTCTCCATTGGAAATCAGTGAAAACAAATCCATTTGAACATAGTAATATGAGCATGTGTGTAACGGTCATCATAAAAGACGGAACAAATGGGTCTGTGTAATCGGTATTATAGCCATCTAATGCAACCCTCAGACCCTTATTCAATTGACTTGGATGGGAAGCTGGATGGAAACGCCTTATCCTCCTAAAGCCTTCATTTATTACATTTTTCAAACGAAAACCTGCAATTGCAAACAACCCAAAGAAATTAGACTACTTTCAAATCAGTTAACAACTTAATTTGATGTGTCTTGAAGAAAAAATTGAATGAAAACTCACGTGAATCCTCAACGTTGCCGACTAAGCATTTTGAGCTTAGTAATGAGTTGGCGGGGGTGGAGATGCGTAAATGTAGACTGGTGGGGGAGGTGATTCTACTGGCGGAGGAGGAGAATGGTAGTAGTAAGG
>JAWDEX010217654.1:0-10139 GCA_035221805.1 Trichilia hirta
TAATTAAAATTATTTTTGTGTTAGAATTTAGAAAGTTATTAATTATTGTTGTTAGTTATTTAAATTGTTATTTATTTGTTTTATTTTAATTAATGTTAATTATATTATATTTTTTTATTATTAAATTGAATTTTTTTGTGTTAGGAAGTTAGAATTTAATTTAATTTTTGCATTAAGAAGTTAGAATTTAAATTAATTTTTACAGTAAATTAAAATTTAATTTAATTTTTGTATTAATAAGTTAGAATTGAATTAAATTTTTGCAGTAAGAAGTTAGAATTAAATTTAATTTTTCTATTGAAAAATTAAAATTGAATTTAATTAGAATAGAATTTAATTTAATTTTTGCATTAGAAAGTTAGAATTGAATTCAAATTTTGCGATAGGAAGTTAGAATTAAATTTAATTTTTGCATTAGAAAATTAAAATTAAATTTAATTAGAATTGAATTAAATTTAATAATTAAATTAAGATGCCGCATTATTCGTCATAAGGGTCATATGAATTTCTTTATGATATAAATGAATTAATACTCTCATTCGAACATTATAAAAATATTCTAGAAGAGCAACTTCCTTATAGTACAACAAACCTAATAGAAGTTACAACAACTAGTGATAGTAGACAATCTAGGTCTGAAATATGGTAAGTTTTTAAAAAAAATACAGAGCTTAATAAAGTAAGATGTAAACTTTGTGGTATGATGTACGTACACAAAAAAGAGATGGGTTAGGTACTTTAAAAGGCACATAGATAGAAAACATCCAGGACACTTAAAAAAATTTATAAAAGCAAATTCAAATTAGAATAACCGATGGCACTGTTAATAATAATTTTCACTTTGATTTTATTATATCAAGAGATATAGTATGTCAATAGTTAATCGTAAATGATCAATCATTTACACTAAGTGAATCTCCACATTTTATTGAAATGATGCAACAATATCAACCCACTTTTAAAAAAATATCTAAGACCACAGCATAAATATATACACTTAAAAAGTTTAAGAAGATGAAATAAATTTTAATTGCTATTCTAGAATCAAGTAAAAGTATATTTTTATTGACATCTAATAATTAGAGAGGTGTCAATAATTTGCATTATATTTGTATGACTTGTTATTGGATTAATAAAGATTGACAATTAAATAAAAGAATTGTAAGATTTAAATCTTTTGAATTTTCACATAATACTAGGACTATTGCTAAAGTTATTAAAAGCGTTACATGAGAGTTTAGAATCATAGATAAAATTCTTTGTATTTCATTTGATAACGCATCTAATAATATAGCTACCATTCCTCTTCTTAAAAACACACTAAACCCACACTCAAAAAGAAAATTTTTTTCACAATATGCGTGCTTGTCATATATTAAACTTATGTGTAAAAGGCGATTATAAAATGATAAAATCAATATAATTGATACTATTAGGAATATTGCTCTTCATTTAAAATCGGTTCCAATCAGAGTCTAATCATTTAAAGAATTATGTTATCGACACAGATTAAAAGCAAAAAAATTAATTTTAGATGTGCTAATAAGATAGAACTCTACATATGAAATGCTCAAAAATATTTTGCCTTATCAAATTCTGATTATAAAATTTTAGAATATGAAATTGAGTGGTTATGAATTAATCGAGAAGTATTTTCGAATAGCTGAAATTATTTTACAGTTTTTATTAACACTGAAAAAAGTCACAAAACTTTTGTCTGGGTAATATTATCCAATAACACATTACGTAATTCTTACATTATATAATATTATCCAATAACACATTACGTAATTCTTACATTATATAGTACCGCATATATTTTTAAATAATACATGAAATATTCAATATTCGTTGGGGTAATGTCGGTGATGGTAAATAAATTTAGAAAGTATTACAATGGCATACCACTTTTATATTGCATTGTATTATGTCTAGATCTTGAAATGAAGGCTTCTGGTTGTCAAATCCTTATAAAACAATTTTATTCATTTTTAGATTTAAATAATTTCTAACATTTAAGCCATAAAACTCATACATGAATTTGTCAATATAAAGAAAATTTATCTCCAAACCTTCAAATATTTTTCACTTGTACGAAATTGAGTATTTTGCAAGTACTTCTGTATCGATTGATCGAAAAAGCTCTTCTTCCTCTTCCTCAGCTCCCACTATTTCTAGCAGCAAATTTAATCAATATATGAAAGTTAACAATAGACCAAGAAGAGCATCATCGTAGTTTAACAAGCTGTTGTACTATATGTAAGGTCTAACCATAGAAGTGGAGACAAATTTTGATATCTTAAAATGGTAGAAGAAAAATCATAAGCTTTATCTTATCTTAACAAGAATGACATAAGATTTTCTCACACTATCAGTGTCTACGATTTCAGCAGAAAGTGCATTTAGTTTGAGCAATCGAATATTGGACTCACGTAGAAGTACAATAACCTTAGAGGTATTGGAGATATGAAAGTGCTTTAAAGACTGGATCAACGAAGAAAGAAGATTACAACAACTTTAGCAAAAATTAACTCCTATAACAGACTTTAATTATGAATGAGATGAAGAAGAAAACGAAGATGATAGTAAAAAATGATGATATTTAACTACTATTTCTTTGTAATTAGAATTTAAATTTAATAATTTTTAATGAGGTAAGGCCCAATGTTTTCCTTTTTGTAATATTTTTTAATTAATTTATTCTATTTTTTAATTTATTATTATAATATATTAAAATATCCTCCTCATTATATTTTTTAATTAATTAACAAAATTTAATACCACCGGAGGTATTTTTTTATATAATTTTTGATAATTTAAAAAATAATTTGATTAAATTTTTAATTAAATTAAAAAATTAAACTTAAAAATTTTATTTTATGAATTAAAATTAAAATTAAAATCAAAATTGAAATCAAAACTGAAATCGAATTAGAATTAGAATTAAATTGAATTTAAATCAAAACTGGTACTAAAATCAGAATCGAAATCGGAACCAAAATCGAACCGAACCGAAATCGAAACCATTAATAAATCGAAACTGGCCTGGACCGTATTGGTGACGGTTTCATCTCCAATTTTAAGTCGATTTAATTTATCATAAATTATGAAATCGATCTGGCATGAACCATCGTATTAATTGGTTCGGGCCAATTTCTTTTTTTTTTATTCTTTGAACTGGACTGAACTAACTCAAAATCGTCTATTCGGATTCATTAGACATTCCTATGCACCGTCCAGCCCAATCCTTTTCTGACTTTAGTTTCACCGTCCTGTGGACAATATTTGGATTATTAATTTTCTGACGTGCAAATACATCACAAGAGAAACATACGATTCACGAAGCATTAAATGGAAATCAAGGTAATATGCTGCTGCTGCTACTTCTAAATATTACCATAAATATGAAAAAAAAAAATTACATATCAAATCTGCAATTTCAAATAGAAACCAAATATTTATTTTCAATCATGATTATACAAAATTTTATACAAACTTATTCACACAAACAAATATTATAATATTATTTTAGTCATATAATTTATATTTTTATTAGAGGGAAAAAATTTATCCCATATTTATATTTTTATAAAATGAAATAAAACACATTGTACAAAATATGTTAATACAACTTTTTTATAACGTATAAAAAAAATGTTGGTAATTATAGTAACTATATCGCCAATACAATATTCCTTATTATTTGCGCACGACTTCCATTTTTATTTTGTTTACCAAATGACAGTGTATTCAGGGTTTCTGCAGCTTAATGAATTTCTATTGAAAGTAACAAATCCGAAGTAATGAAAAATAAAGTTTGAATAAGAAATTACGAAATACAGCTCGAAAGTGATCAAAAAACTGCCTTTTCCAATAGCTCACAAGCTTGTTTTATAGCTAAACTGATCTCTTACAATTGCTATCTCACAGTCATGATTTACTAGCATTTTCACCTGACAGATAATAAATAACTGGAACCAAAGTCTGCAACTTGCATCTGCTTCCTGCAGATTGCTCAGTTTTTCCCTCCAATTTCCAGCTAGCATTTTGAATCACTACACAACAGTTGCTTCTCCTGATCTGTAATATTTCCTTTTTAAAGTTAGCACTTTCCATTAATTAAGTTTTGACGGCCATAATCATACTGTAAGAGTGAGGGGATGGTAATTTAAATATGCAAAGTTAGGTAAAAGTTCACTTACACCCGAGTTTTTGACAAAATACTCAATTATCTTTTTACGATTTTAAAAAGGTCAATGATGCAGAAGTTTAGTTATAAACTAAGTGTTTACAAATGTCAATAATACGGAAATAGAAAGTGTTAAGGGTCTTTTCTCACCCATGGTTTTCCGCCCCGTTCCTTTTGTTACATGGACGAATTGAGCTTAACTCAGTCATTTTGTTATTCTCATTTATGATAACATTATTAACGCGACTTAATTTTAAAATTTAAAAATAAAAAAAATCATTAAGACAATCGAATATATTTTTTAAAAATTATCTTAACGTTCTGTTATATTAAAAAATACTATATTCTATAAATTACAGATATTTATTATGCTCTCTAATTAAATATAAGAGGGTGACAAAAAAATCTGTCAGTAGCTCATGCCGCATACCGTCAAATCAATATTTCATTCTCCGATGCTTGCTTGACAAAATTTTTATAAATACTGAAATTGTTACATAAAGGAAGACTTTTTTTCTTTAGGTAGGCAACATCGAACCCCTACTTCAGAAAACCCTATATACAGTACATTCCCGAGGCCAACTGTACGAATCGATAAATAGCATAAACACTGTGCCCTATCTCATTGTTTTTCTTTTTCACATACCTTTGATTATCCACTAACTTAATTATTAGAGTTTACATGTCGATAAACCGGCTTTACTCCTAATTTTCTTTTTTTTTTTTTTTCCAGGTGGCCATTAGCAATCATTGGCTGAGAAGAGAAATTACTTTATCGGACTCTTGTGATAACATCAGCAAAATTTGTGTAGTACATTGAGATTTTTACCTCGAAAGAATTTTAGCATAAACAGTTAGTGCCATATGTGAAAATACGAACAAAAGCCTTTGTAGAGAACTCCAGAACTTGTGTCATATAAAAATAGCAGGAAATAATCGCAGTTGTTTCTCTGAAAAAACACAGATGAAAAGGGATGGGGGCCCTATTTGTCTTAATGATAAGGGAAATACTTCGGGGTCATCTAATGAAAATGAAGTACCTGATTATGTTGTCATACATCCAGTAAGTAGAGTGACCGTCAAAACTAAAGGATATGGATCACGACAGTTGGAAGAAGAGACAAGAGGATGCAGAAAAAGGCACATAGATGATAGTCGAAAGATATTTACACTGAAATAGAGAAATTGACAGTTGGAAAAGGAGGCCTCAAGATTTAAGATACTCGTTCAAGGGCAGTATGGTAAAAGGAGGCATCAAACCATATCGAAGACTTCAGAGGTCGTGGCCAGCTATCAACAATGAAAAAGGAGCCCCAAAACTCAGTATCCAATTGGGGGTGCTATTAAAAAAAATACTCGACTCACTATCTTGTCAAAAAAAAATAAGGAAGGCTAAGGCCAATGCTTAAGAATGTAGACAAATACAGCGAGCTAATGATATTCGATACTTCATGCAGTCTTTGGATAAGCATGAGGATTGACACCAAGCCAAGACGTACCACAATGAATTTGAGATCACAACTTAATGAGATCAGGTCAAGAGATTGCAGTGTTTGACTTATTGAACCATATGGTGGATGCTTGTGTCAAAAAAGTATTGGAGAAAGTTAAGATAAGAGTGAAGACTAGTATGGTTTGAAGCCCAGTTAAAAATCCTGAGGTGGAAAAATATAGTGATTCTTTGTTTATCAAGGATATACTAGAGCTAACTATACCAAAAAAATTCAAAATGCCACAGAATACACCTTACACAGAAAAAAACAAACCCCACCCTGTATCTGGATATATTCAGAGAGATGATGTGTATCCAGTGACATAGTGAGCCTTAGATGTGTTGGCTATTCCCATTGACTTTAGAAGAGCAACCCAAGATGTGATTCAGGAGTTTCTCTAGAAGGACGATTGGGAGTTTTCAATAATTAAACCAATACTTTGTGAAAGAATTCTAAAGAGTCATGTAGACTATTCGTAGCGTAAGCGCACTTTTGCTGTTGCTGCAGAGCTCTATTGAGAGTTTTTGAAGTTTTATATTAAGATATTATGAAGAAGTAATTGAGGTAAGGGCTTTCTATTAACCATTTGTCTTGAAAGATTTAAGAAAAGAGCTGCGCGTGAAAAGAGGATGGTATGCTATCAATAAGTGACTAGTCACCACTTATGAGGCCACCCAAAGAAAATTATTTGATGAGATGGATATAAAAGATTAGGTGTCTCTAAAGAGGCAGGAGGAAAGAATAAGTCAATCCTAGCATGTGAAAAGGGATTTTTCTCGAAGTCAAAGACGAGAAATGCAAAATGACAAAAGTTAGAAAAAAGGATAAGCTTGGCAGATACTCCTGATATGACAAGAAAAGAACTATTATTAATAAGCTTGCCTCAGACAAACGGCCTCAGTGTGTAGCTCACGTGAAAGAAAGAAGATTCACTTACTTGAATGTTTCTCTATCATAAGCTTGGCACTATACAAAAGACAACGAACTCTATATGGCAGAGTCGACTCCAATAAGGTTACAAAAGGCTAGCATCTCCAGTGACCAATTTTATGATTATGATGATTATTATGAGCCTAACATCGATAATTATTTCACTTATGGGAACAAATTAATCTCCTGGTAAAGAACCACTATTTGGATCATTTGGTGGCTGATTCTAATGTCGGTCACCTGATCTAGCTAAGAAGCATTGAACCATGATAATATTAGGTAGGCTCACCTTGGCAGAAAATTCAAATCGATTTCAAAAGAATTACTCTAGATATTATCTGTTAGGCCCTAATAACGACTTCCACATCATGCATATCCGAAAGGCAAAAAAGACAAAGATCGCATTCATTCTAATCATATTTATCGATGCAGATGAGGTGGGTGTGAACTATCCTCATAATAATATCCTGGTAGTAACGATAAGTGTAAGAGAAAAGGAGGTCAACAGAATACTCATTGACACGGGAAGCTCAACCGACATTATTTTCAAAGACATTCTAGATGCACTAGGCATTAAAGATCTGAGGTTAAGAAATCCAAAATTTGCCTTTTATGATTTTGGAGAATCATATGTTACACTCTTAGGAGTGATGGCTTTATCGGTAACTATAGAGGTCAAATCCTAGCAAAAAACTACTATAATTGAATTTCAGGCAGGGGAGGCAAACCCTTCCTCTGAGTAACTAAAGTAGTAAAAAATATACATTATTTGAAACTAAAATTCTGGATCGATAATAAAATTGGCATCGTACGAGGGAATCAGAGGGAGGCACATTAATATTTTATGACTTTCTTTAGACCCATCCATTGTCTCCTCAAGTAACCTCAAGATTAAAAAAAATGCATAAATCATAAGCAGAAGCTTAGGATAAAAGGCAATAAATGGGCAAGAGAAAAGTTAGACCGAGTCTGGCAATGACTCAGTCATTAAGTCCGTCAAAGAATTGAAGAAGATAACTGTGAAAAAATTTGACCCCAAGAAAATAGTTCAAATCGGAGCCCACCTCAACCATGATGAGGCATAGCAATTGAAAGAATGCCTTCACCAAAATAGAGATGTCTTTGTATGATGCTACGTTGACATGCTCGAGATTTGCCCAAAGGTTATTATATATAAGTTAGCAATTCGCTCCTCGATAAAGCCCATCAAGCAAAAAGGGCGAGTGTTCAACCAAGAAAAAGAGAGACCATTTGCTATGAAGCTGATAATCTTCTAAAGTAGGATTTATCAGAGAAGTTCATTATCCTGACTAGGTAGCCAATGTCATAATGGTAAAAAAGACAAGCAAAAAATAAAGGATGTGTATAGATTTTACTGACCTAAATAAAGCATGCCCAAAGAATAGCTTCCCTCTATCTTGGATTAACCAGCTGGTGGACGCTACGACTGAACATCAGCTATTGAGTTTCATGGACTCCTTCTCTGGATATAACTAAATAACCATGCAGCTGTCGGATGAGAAAAAGATTGCCTTTATCACCGACTAGGGGTTATATTATTATCGAGTAATGCCATTCAGATTAAAGAATGTCGGCACAACCTTTCAGCAGTTGGTTAATCAGGTGTTCAAGTCACTTATAGATTCATCCATAAAGGTCTATATAAATGACATAATTACCAAGTCAAAAGAAAGGCACACCTACATTAGATATCTGGAGAAAATTTTTGCTCTACTGTAAAAATGCAATATGAAACTGAACACAGAAAAGTGTGCCTTTGGTGTTAGCTTAGAAAATTTTTTAGGATTTATCGTTAGTAGACGTGGCATAAAAGCCAATCTTCAAAAAGTAAAGGCAATTTAAGTTTAAAGTTGCCTTTTATAGTGAAAGAGATGCAAAGTCTAGTTAGAAAGATAGTCGCTCTCTATCGATTCATTTTTAAATCAACATATAAATGTTGGAAGGTTCTTTGGTTTATTCAGAAGGGAAAAATTGCAGAATAAACGTTCAAATATGAAACCAATTTTCAGGAGCTGAAATAATATCTTAATAAAATTTTTGTATTAACGATTCCGAGGCCAGGAGATGTTCTATACCTATACCTAGCTATAGTGACCATGCCTTCAGCGCTGCCTTGACAAAAGAAGATACGAATATGATACAAAGATGAATTTATTATATTAACAAATTATTTTTGGACTTAGAAACCAGGTATTTGGCACTGAAAAAGCTAGCGCTAGCCTTGATAACTGCAGCTTAAAATCTTTGGCCATTCTTCTAACCTAACTCTGTCGTCATTCTCACTAATAAACCTCTGAGACAAATTCTACACCGACATGACCTTTTGAGAAGGCTGGTTAAATAGTGTGTCTAGCTTAACGAATTTGACATAAAATTTAAGCTGCAAAAAGCCATCAAGGGGCAAATTTTAGCTGACTTTATTGTCAAACACACTGTTTTAAAAATTTTATGAATCATGCAACACTATAATAATGGCGAGGGAGAGGAATAATTTTTTAATCTGCCCAGACCTCGAAAAATTTTTATTGACGGGACATCAAATACTCAAGAATATAGAGCAAAAATTATCCTTAGGAGCCTCGAGGGTGAAAAAGTTATGGGCAAGCTCAAATTCGAGTTTCTCGCTACTAATAATAAAGTCAAATATAAAGCCTTTTTAGCTGGCCTAAAAATAACTCTCTTAGGGTGAAAAAGTTATGGGCAAGCTCAAATTCGAGTTTCTCGCTACTAATAATAAAGTCAAATATGAAGCCTTCTTAGCTGGCCTAAAAATAACTCTCTTACTCGATACTGGTAATGTAGAAGTAAGGGGAGATTTTTAGCTAGTGCTATAACAGATAAATGGCTAATTTCATGCAATTAAAGCCAATATGTAGTATCATCTCACGCTGACTTATGAGTTAATGAAAAATTTTACTAAGTAAAAGAGGAGCAAATCTTGAGAGTTAAAAATTTTTAAGTTGATACTCTTTTTAAATTAGCATCGACATTCTATAAGAAAGCTCCCAGGCTCATATCAATAGTTGTCCTGGCAAAGAAAAGCATAAAAGAAGAGATTTGCTAGAGATAATAACTCACAGTATAGAATAACCCTTCTTAAATGACCTCACCTCCAGTTATACCTACAGGAAGGAAAACTGTCAAAAGATAAGAACCAAGCTCATAAGGTTAAGAGCCAAGCAATAAGGTATACTATTATCAAGGGCATTCTTTATCGATGCAGCTATAAGGCACCCTACCGGAAGTGCCTGGGTGAGAATGAGATAGGTTTGGTGCTATAAGAGGTCTACGATGAAAGAGTTATATGCCCTAAAAGCCAATTACGATGTGATTAGTGATTGTAAATTTTGTAAAAACTCTTGTAAATCTTATGATTTAATAAAATGAGCATTTTTTGTTATATATATATTATCTTTTATCATTTGCATATATATGTTTGATTTATATATAATAATAAAGTTCATGAACTATATGCAGCATATATTGTTATGATAAGTTCGTATTTA
>JAWDEX010217685.1:0-10137 GCA_035221805.1 Trichilia hirta
ATTTCTAGAGTAAAAATAGCTTATAAATAGGTTTGTATTTTGTTGGAAACAATAAGAAGGGGAAATAAGAAAGAAACTAAGAAACGTTAAAAACGAAAAATCTCTTTGTAATTATCATTTTCTACACGAAATTTCGCCGTTTTCAAATACTATAATAACCCAAAGAGAGTTAGAAGGCAACTTTTCTTCTTCTTCTTCTTCTTCTTCTTTTTTTGAATGAGATGAAATGGAGAAACGAGGAGACGGGGGAAAAATTTAACGAAACAAAATTTTTAAACAGTCTCTTGCCTACTCAAAATGGAAATATTTGAAAACTTTTGGTTCATCTACTTCAAATAATTGATTATCTCTTGCCCTTCCATTTCTTTGTATTTCATGTGATTTCAACTTTGAACTGTACATTTACTATATTTTTGAATTGGTTAATTTTGAACAGAACTTCATTTTGTTTTCAAAATCAAATTTCTTTGCATCAATAGGGAATTCCGGTTGGCTTATGTATTGGCATCATTCATAAAGCCAAATCGCACCATTTTTTTTCCTTATTTTCAATCTATATGTGTGTGTTTGAGAAATCTAAAAATTAACCTATCAAATTAAATTATATCACGATAATTAACATTCTAAATGATTAGTATTTTAATTTAATTACAGTCAATATAGGCGGAGATGTTTTATATACATACATACATACATACATACATCATACAACATATACATACATACATACATACATCATACAACATACATAAATTTTTGGATATAAGATGAGAAGTATGTTTTTACTGATATAACTAGAAAGAGAAAAAAAAAATAATTGACGAGAATAATAATGAAAATTTATAATTAATCCAAGTAACCTTTCACTGAAATCATGAGTTATTACACTAAAAGAAGCTGTATTAAGCAACTCCATAAATAGAATTCTATTTCTAAACACAAAATATTATCTAAAAATTAGAAAAATAGTTTTTACAAAATAATATGTAGTATTGGCAATGGACATTAAATAACAGATTAAGTTTTACAAACTTACAATTTAATGGACACATGACAGACCCTACCTGCTCCATTTCCTTTCCATCTTCCTCTCACTACTTTCCTTTAAATATCTGTCCTTTTTTAACTTCATTTCCTCACATTAATTCTAAAACAAAATTCACTATTTCACAAAGTGTTTTCTCACAGCAAATGAGGAAGAAGATGAATCTTGTCCCTTCTCTCTTCAAGCATAATAATCAAGAAACAAACAGCTTGAAGCAACAGCAGCCATGGCGGCAATGGCCTTCTTGTAAAAACCCCAAGACTGTTTCTTTCAGAGTTAGAGATGATGAAATATTCAAGACTGTAAACTGTGTGTTTGTTGATCCATGTATTGTTGATGGAGTTGAAGTTGAAACTCCAAAGTCATGGTTTACAAACTCATCTGAATCAGCAAGTTTCTGGACAGAGTCGGAAGATCACGTCGACAACGAGTCGTTGGAGATAATCGTACGCGAAGCAAGATCTGAGCGTCTGTTTTTCGAGCCTGGAGGTGAAACAAGTTCCATCCTTGAAGAAGCAAAATCTGAAGGTTTTCCATTCAAAGATAGTGTTGTTTTAGCCATGGATTCAGATAGCCCGTATGATGATTTCCGAAGATCAATTGGGGAAATGGTGGAAACTCATGGATTGAAAGATTGGAATTGTTTGGACGAATTGTTGAGATGGTATTTTAGAGTGAATGGGAAGCAAAATCATGGTTTTATAGTTGATGCATTTGTTGATTTGTTGGTGAGCATTACAGCAGCAAATAGGAATTCTTGTTCTGCTAATCATCATCAGGATTCTGCTTGTCATTCTTCAGCTATTTCTTCATTTTCTTCATGTTCTGGATTATCTCCTAATTTGGGTTCATTGAACGGTGAAATTGAGATTGAGGAAGAGGAGGAGGTAAAGTCGGTATTGTCTTAGACTTCATATGTGGATGTATGGATCATGCATTTTTGCATATATTATTAGTAGGTTAATTGAAATATATATATCTAACAAAATTAAATGAGAAAACTTCTTTGAGGGGCATATATCTCTTCTTCTTCTTCTTCTTCTCTCTATATATCTACATTTATTTTTTGATATATATATGTATATATATCATGTACTATGTGGGGATGCGAAATTCCGATTATCTAATTAAATTTTACTTATATGTTGTAAGTTATATTATGCTTGAAAAAAATAATTTTCATTAACTGGTCAATATTTAAAAAATTATTATGTCCGTAAGAAGCAAAATCTCGTTATAACTATTAGAATTTATTTTTTTATTAGATAGTATTATAGCGTCATAATATAGCGAACTTTTTCTCTCTCTTTTTGTTTATCAATATGATCAAATGATACATTGCCATCATCTCTATGAATAGTTAATAAGGATTTGTTATGTCATACAGATGCAAAGTTCTGTTATAATTATGGTATTCGTGACGTTTAAATTAAATTATACCGCATTATTGAAAAAATAAAAAAAGAAAAAGAAAAAGCTTTTTCAGCTCATTGAAATGGCGTAGCAAACTAGTACAAACGACAGAGAGAGTGGTTGGGAAAATGCAGGACATTTGCGGTAATATACGATATTGGCGGTGGGATCACGTTATACTATGGAATACAAAAATTCATAGAATCCTATTGCATAGAAATTAGATTGCCCCAGAGCCTTATGTCATTTTCCATGTGAATTTGGTCTGGGCAGTCACAAAATGGTCATGGACCCCGAGCTACCAAATAAACTATTCATCCAACTGTATTTATTTTGCGGAGACTAAATGTTTGAAGGTTTTGCTAAATAGTGCTATTAAAGCACTAGTTAAAATTATTATATTTGAAAAATTATAATTTACAATAAATAAAAAACACTCATTAATTACTATATTAAACATAAAAGATTAGTATAAATTTCTTAAAGACAATGTTCAGCAAAACCATGTTTGAATTGAAAAAATATTTCATTTGAAAAAAATATATATATTATTTTTTTTATTACGCTACCTTATTAGTATGTTTTAGTTTAACTCAATTTCTTGCAAATATTTCATCAACCACAACCTTGCCAAAACCTGAAGAATAATGACCATTAATTAACTAGCTATACATTACTGCATTTAACAAGGTTGACATTTTAATGTGAAACATATAGCATTCAACGGCAAATCAAGATAGTAGCTAGCTTAGAGCAAACAAATTTATGAAAAAAAAAAATAAAAAAATAGAAGCTTGAATTCCAAATGGATAATGAAACGCTCGGGAAGTACATGACAACAGCAGCTAGCAAGCAAGCTATACTATAGAAACTAGAGCTACGAGACTGCAGCCCATTCTCTTATTCAAGCAATGTGTAGGAATGTACAACTTGTGCTTAATCAGAATCAGCATGAGCGTCAACTTTTCCATAATCAGAAGCCTCATCAAAAGCACTTATATCGAGAATTCCACCAATGCCACCTAATCCTCTGCAGAATTCAGACCCTTCTTGTGATTTATTGGTGTCAATCTCAATTGAGCATCCAATTATAATGAATAGCAAACCACTCCAGCAGTGTCATTTTGTCATCACATTCATGGAGTCCGTTGAAAGCTTCTATATGAAACTTACTGTCACAGATGTATAAAGTGACATTTATGGACTTAAAAGGTAACAAGATCATAAGCAAACTTCATTTCCTTACCATCTTCAGTTACACCTGTGCCAGCATATAGGACGAGTCCATTTCCGGGAACATTCTTGTAAAGCTAAAGCCTAGACTGGGCAGAAATAATTGTAGCTTGCAAATATTGGCGATTCACCCTCTTTTTAATGTTTGAAGCATTTCCATATTCCTCTCCATGCATCTTGGCAACTCTAGATATCTGATCACGACGATTTATGATCAGAGATACCATCCTCGTGCCATCTCGTACAAAATCTAATGTGTTGATCATCTTTTTCAGTTTCCATATCTTGATGTTCATGTCAGATTCAGAATGTTATGCCATTGCAACTTATGAAAACTGTGGAATCAATTTATAACAATATCGGAAAATACAAACTTTAGTTTCAAAATAAAGAATTGAGCATAAAATCTTGCTACTTCACCAAATAAGTAGATATAAAGCTAAAAGAACATTGATTTATCCACTAACAGACATGAACACAAGTATATAACTTGACGAGCACAAGTAGATTGTCAATATAGAGAAAATAATTTAATATTATGGTTACATTGTTTAAGCTAATTGTGTACCTAATGTTTAGAAAAACATTCAAACCTCAGCTTTCACAAAATAAGAAAGATATATTAATAAACAACGCGATATTGACCACATTCAAATTTCAAAAACTTACGTTCCCTTTGAAATTCTTGTGTTTAACTTAATTTTGAAGGCACAACATATTTGATAAACGCTTTCAATTTCGCTTTGAAAAATTCTAGTGACCATTGATATAAAAAAAAAAGAAAAAAAAGAACTTACATTACTGAATCAAAAATACACGTGACAACTAATGAAGTGACACCATCTCAATTTGAAACTGGTTTATTCTTAATGGTATACTCAATAATTTATCCTTGTTCTCCAAATAAAATAAGTATGACTTCTCTTCCTTCTCCAAGATTGAATATAACAAACAGTTGATATAATCAATCAACCAAATACAAAATAAGCACAAAATGGGATAGATATTAAAAACACTCTAAAACACCACGTCAAAAAAATAGAATTAAACTCTAACAAGCTCTCAAGTGCAAGATCGATATGAAACGAACTTCTCTAAACAGATACAGAAAGGAAAAGGAAGCACAAACAATACAAAAAAATAAAATTTGAATATAGATTTCTTCTTGACTTAGATATTATATTAAGTTACAAGTACTATAAAACCATTGTATTAAACTGAAATAATACCAACAACAGCATTGAATTAACTCTAATAATACCTGCCTTGTACAATTCGTCTAATAAAATACCGCCTGCCTTTAATATATCTTTTACCCATGTGTGAATTGTGCTCGGCTAGGACGTCCCGAACTCACGATGGAGCTGGATTCTGGAATTCGAAAGTCCAAACATGTGAGTAACGGTGTATAGTTGTTACAATGTTGCTTCGGCCCCAAGATTACTTAATGGGCTACAGACAAAAATTAGGCAGGCCCAGTTGAAACATGGAAGTAACCCTTGCGGATTTTCAATGAACAGTTGGTAAAAATATTCCTTCCACAATAACTCATTTTTATTTTAATACGATACGAAAACCGTTTAGTACCATTGTTAGATCGAAGCTTTAATATAGAATCAGTTAAATTTAATATAAAAATATTTATATATTTTATATTTATAAAAAATAAAAAATTTTACGTAAATTATATGATAATAATATAATTATACTATATTAATTATCAAGTAAATTTATATATAAAAATTTATATTCATATTACTATTACTTACAATGTCATTTTGGGTATTTTTTGCATAAAGGTCCTACTTTTATTTAAATTTCTAAAAGAAATTAGCAAATATTTGTACGAGTAAAAAAAATATCGTTGTCATTAGTTATGTCTTTGCATTGCCATTGCTAATGTGCATTAATGCACCTTCAATCTTTATTTGCCAAGTGGCAAGCAAATAATTTTAAATTTTAAATTACCACTGAAATTAACCGGTTTGGTAACTAGTTGATCCATCACTTTAATAAAATAATATATATTAAATAAAAATATACCTAATTCAGTTATAATTTTAAATTTTATGTTTGATGTTTTAAATTTTATATTGATAATTTTAAGATTGTGCTGTTTATAATTTTTATGTTTTAAATTTTCTGTCATAAATTTTAAATTTTATATTCTATATTTCGATTTTTTACTTTAACTCAAGTTTTTAAAATTTTAAGTTTTACGTTGAGATATCAAATATTATGTTAATTTTTTAGCTTTTATGTTGGTGATTTTAAGCTTTGTTGTCTTAAAATTTTATATTTTTCGTTGTAAATTTTATATTTTAAAATTTATGATTGAGGTTTTAAGTTTTAAGTAAATCTCAATTTTCTTAAATTTTAAGTTTCAAATTTCAAAATTTATGTTCTACTTTTCAAGATTTACATTCAAGATATCAAGTTTTACACGGATTCTAATTTTCTTAATTTAATTTTAAATTTTGCATACAAAATTTTGAATTTTATGTTTGAGATTTTAAAATTTACATTGATTTGAATTTTCTTAGGTTTCAATTTTCACATTGAATTTTCAAATTTTAAGTTCTAAGTTTTCAAATTTTACGTTGGTAAAGTCTCAAAATTTTAAATTTTACATTTCAAATATCAAGATTTACATTGAGGTTTTAAGTTTTATACTGGCCTTAATTTTCTTAAATTTCAAGTTTTTAATTCCAAATTTTAAATATTATGTTCAAAGGTTTAAATTTTACATTTCATATTTTAAGCTTACGTTGTTTTCAAGTTTTACATTTAAGACTTTAAATTTTATATTTCACATTTTAAGATTTATATTTGAAGTTTAAAATTTCACGCTACATAAATTTTAAATTTTAAGTTTGTGTATTAAATTTTAAATTTTACCTTACAACTTTCAAACTTTATATCCGAGGTTTTGAGTTTATGTTATTTTTAAATTTTGACTTTAATTTTCATAAATTTTAAGTTTTGCGTTTCAAATTTTAAATTTTATATTCTAAATTTTAAGGTTTACACTGACTTAAAGTTTCTTAGTTGACCTTAAGGTTTCAAGTTTTATAATAACATCAATTTTTTTTTTTTAAATTTAAAATTTTACATTTTAGATATCAAGTTTTATATTTTAAATTTTAAGTTTATATTATTTAAAAATTTTTTATTTAAGATTTTGATATTTTCATTTTATGCTTTAAGATTTATGTTCAAGCTTTCAAATTTTACGTTAACCCTAATTTTTCTTTCACTTTTAAGTTTTGTATTCTACTTTTAAAGTTTATAGTGGACATGTTGTGCTTGAAGTTTTAAATTTTACTTTTCTAAGTTTCAAAAATTGCCTTCAAAATTTTAAGTTTATATTGATCCTAATTTTCTTAAATTTTAAATTTTGCATTTTATAATTCAAATTTTGTATTTAGTAAATGCAACAAACCTTTTGAACTCTTAAGATATTTCTAGAGGACGAATAAAGTCTCGTGAGAGTTTTCAAAGAATATATCTATAAAATTTATAACATACAATCACGTAATAACTAAAATAAATATGCACTAAAATTCAGCCAAGCAAACAAAAAAAAATTGCATTTCATCTAGTGATTTTTGAAATGAAAGTAGTTTTTAAATGTTAATGCATAAAACAAAATCCAATCTAATTATTTGCTCCATTGCTCACACACCAACCTAAGAGAACTTTAAAAACCTAAGAATGCCATTCGAAAATTCATGCGGCTTATAACTACCCCTAAACATGCTAGTCTATAAATATTTTTATAAAAATCACTTAAACATATTACAAGTAAATTTAAAACTTTAAGGTCTTATTTAACTAACTCTTTACCGAAGTCTTATACAATCTTTTTACACAAATGTTAAATATTTGTGGTATAAATCCTCGGATATTTAATGTAATAAAGACTAAGGTTGCTTTGCGTACTGATATCTGAACTTACTATTTTACAGAGGGTAGACTTTTCACAGCCAAATACCCTTAGATACTAAGCAAAAGCGAGACAGCAGAGTAACCTATTTGAATTTTTTTCTTTTTTCTTTTCTCTCTCTTTTATTAGATAATAAATGACTTTTTTTTTTCTTTTAATAGACAAGTTTAACCTACTTAATCATCTTAAGTAATTAGAATAAAAACGAAAATGACCTAATTGATTGAGGCTGGTCATAAGACAAACCACTTTCTAAGGCATACACTCTTTTCATTGAACAAGAACAAAGGCTAATGCATTTACAACTTAACTTTAAATCAAATTAAATTCATTTTTGCACATTAACAAAAGAAAACTCTTTCAAAGTGATGAAATTCACCAAGTGAAATCATGCGCACACAACCATGCTAAAACATTAACACAAAATAAAACAAAAAAAAGAATTACATTACAAGACTATTTTAGAGCAAAACTAAAACAAGAACTAAAATCAATTTAAAGTGACAACAAAATAAAACACACATTAAACTAAAATTTTCAAAGTTGTTCCAAAATTAACATAAGTAAATAAAATAAGTAGCATAAAAAACAAGACGATAAAGATGACAAAGCAAGCGTGCTACTCACCAAATTTAATTTGAGCATTGTCCCCAATGCTCTACACAAATAATAAACAGAAAAAGAGCAAAAACAAACCTAGGTGAGATGAGGATCTTAACCCTTATGCCTTGTCATCATCTTTTATTTCTTTATAGGATTCTTCCTCTTAGTCCTAGTCCTCTTCATCATCTTCCTCTTTTGAAAATTTATCAAATAAGCTCTAACTCATAAAATCAAGGTTCTACTCTTTTTCAAGTATGAACATTCTAATATTCATTGGTCTAAGTCCAAATCCCTAACTCAAATCATACAAATTAAAGTTCAAAATAACATTTCAAACCATCATAAGTGTAAACATGATTACTCGATACCATTTTCCATAAAACCCATGATCAATTACCCTTAAACATATCTAAATCTCAACTTTCATCATGAATTTAAAATTTCACTCTTTTAAGAAAGATTAAGAGTTAAAGGCACTTACTTGTGAATTCGAGTGAGTGATCTTGAAAAAAAGATTATTCAAACCTTGATTTGGCTTTAGAATGATTTGAGAGAAATTTTGTAGAGAGAGAAGGAGAGATTTTTGAGAAAATATGCTCAAATCAAGAAGAAGGAGCATGTTTCCCTTATAAACTTGCGGGCTGGACGCCATGATACCTTAGTTGAGTGTTGTGGTGACCAGCATGATGTTGCCCTAGGCACTGTGGCACTTTGGGTGATGTTTTTTCTTATCGAGTGTCAAATGCTTTTTTTCCTTTACTTTCAATATTGTGCTTTGTATCTGAAATAAAATTGAACATTTTAGAACAAAAAATCACTTATAACATAGAGAAAATAAGTAAAAACTTAAAGTAAATAAAATGTAAAAAATTGAACAAAATATAAAATGATTGGGTTGTCTCTCACAAGTGCTAAATTTTTAAAGTCCCTAGTTAGACATACTGTCTTCTTTTACTCAGTACTTACGAGCCAAAGGTTCTCATTCTTGAGCTCTTCTACTTCATGAAAATGCTTAAATTGATTTTCATTGATTTGAAATAGTTTTTGCTTTGCACCTTTTATCTCAATGGCTTTGAATGGAAAGATTCTTTTAATTTTAAAGGATATAGACCAACAACTTCTCTAAAAATAACTTAATCTTAGATTTCTTGTTGACATCATTCCTTACTTCTTTTAACCCATTTAGTTATGAAATTTGTTGCTCGCCGAAAGCCTTTAGAATTTTGTTCTTTTTTCCTTTTCCTTTTTCTTTTTGTTTTTCTCTTTTCTTAAAGACGGTAAACCAATATTCAAATAAAAATAAATGCTCATTTAAGAAAGCACACTTTAAAAATTCCAGTGACTTCTTTAATAGTTGAATTTTTATAGTAACCTTTGTTTTAAATTGCTGAAATTACCCTGTGCTTCTTGATTCATCATTTAATATCTCTTCAAGTGTAAGTCTTTCATACTCTTGTCATTCATTGGCCTCGCAAATTGGTATCTTATCTTCTGATAGCAGGTGTTTCTCCTTAAAATTTGAATCCCCCAACTAATGCTCTAATAAGTCTTTAGCTAAAAAGTCGAGGAACATACTATCATACAATTAGGTGTCACATTTACCTTCTTGCATGCCTCCTTCTCACATGAAAATTTCATGACATTACTAATATTGAATTTGATTTGTTTTTTCTTTTTTTGATGACGAGAAAACTCCCGTACTCAGCCATCACTACAGTGTCTAGTCATACACGGGATTAGGCACCCACCCTTGAGGTACATGTCTACAGATCACATGGCACCCGTCCTATGTCGATGAAGAAGCATATACAGGGACCGCTTGTCTAACTGATCTGATATACCTAAATTTATCATGACATGCATCTAATAATAATGGATACAAATAAAATATAGTCAA
>JAWDEX010217705.1:0-10137 GCA_035221805.1 Trichilia hirta
GAGCCGTGAGCCATGAACTCATAAACCAAAAGCCTTTCTCCACCTTCTTCACAGTAGCCAAGCAGATTGAGCAAATGTGCATGGTTTAGTCTTGATAATAGATCCAACTCTGTATGGAACTCTTTGGAATTCTTTTGCCTATCTGAAGATGATATGGCTTTTTTAACCGCCACTACAGTCCCATCCTCCAGTAACCCTTTGTAAACACAGGAGAAACTTCCCTTTCCTACCACCGATTCTTCTTTGAATCCTCTGGTAGCTCTCTCAAGTTCCTCATAATTGAACATCTGAGCTCTCCTTATCTTAAGCTCATCCAAATCAGGACGGATTTTGCCATTATCCCTCTGGTAAAGAGAACCAGCCCCATTGATTTTACGAGACGTTGATGCTTTAGCAGAGCACTGACAGTTCCTTAACCTGTAGCGTGCATATAAAATAGCAGTTATAGATACGACAGTTACCAAGAACACAGCAAAGGCAATCTCAGCAACAATGACTGGCAATTGCATAGACCAAAATCTTTCATTCTTCTTGCCCTGGACTCCATTGGAGTACTGTGAAGAACAATTTGAGTAGCATTCTGCTGAGAAACAACTCGAACAATTATATTCACATGCTCGATCAGACTTCAATGTGCATTCGACTTTTTGGTACATTTCAGCAGGACAACCGTTGCTGCAGGGCTTGCAGACATGCGCATTCGGGGACTTGCAAGGAGCATTTTCTTGACTAACTTCATAGTAACCAGTAGAACAATGAGTAGTTTTGCAAAGTCCAGGAGCGACAGCTATTGGAAGAGAAGTAGGAAACCCGACACCCCAGCAGACTGGAAGTATAGATTTCTCAGCTAGAACTCCGCAAGTGAAGTAATTCCCCGCAGCAAGTTCATGCACCTTAATGCCATTAGGAACCGGGGTGCTTGGTTTCATTATAAAACCCCAACAAATCACCCCGTGATCATAGCTCTTAATTCCACAGGCATGGAACTTTCCGCCTACAACAGAAAGAATAGGCTCCCTTGGAGGCAAATCAACATTTCCTTCTCGCGAATAAGCTACTGAGATTTCTTCTTCAAGGTCCAGGCTCCTTCCCCAGCAAAGGGCTCTAGAATCCACTCCCTCTAAAATCCCACAAACATGATATCCACCGGCTGCGATCTTTTGAAACTTCACTTTTTTGGGGATTAAGCTAATGACTCGACTACTAGTCTCGTCACCCCAACAAAAAACAGTCCTATTCTGTGAAAACAATGCACAATTGAACTCAGAACCAGCAGTAATTGATTGGATCTGCCCTTCAAATACATACTTCTTTGTCATGTTATATCCCCAACAATCAACAAACGAATAGTTTCTCCACTTTCCAGTCAAGGGCTTTCTCAAACCGCAAAAATGGTAATCGCCGGCACTTATTTCCAAGTATTCAGCCCCTTTGATTATAGGCTGAGGAACTCCCATTTGGATATAACCAGTGTTTCCCCAACAATAAGGTTGGTTAGAATCCATTAGGAGTCCACAAATAAAACCATCGCCAGCAGTCAGACCAACAAACGGGAAATGAGCAGGAGTTCCGTAGATTATCGCAGAATTAGATCCGTAACAACTCACAAGATGAGACCCATCTGATTTTAAACCACAGAACACAGGGCCATTTTCACCATAAGAAATGGCAATTGAAGACATTGAGCCTAGACCACAAACTAAGAACAACAAATTTGATAACATCACAAAGGGTACAAGAAATCCAGCTTTTGAGATGCTAGTTTTCAAAACCCAGGTGGGGAAATCTCTTGCCGGAAGACGGGAGTTGTCCATTACACAAACCAACCCAATTATTCAAAGTTGACAGAATCTCCAGCTACACTATATTTTCATAACTGCCATCTAACATACAGTCAGTTGAACAAGACCATACTGCACCTGATAAGTTGCTTGCTTTCTGTCTAAACCCGGAAGAGATTTAACATCTAGAGTGCTCATAGAAAAACCAGCACAGATAGCAGATTCAGAAGAAAAAAGTTGTTGACATTAGAAACAGCCAACAATACTTAGAACTCCTTTTATATGCTTTCTTTTGAGGCCGTTGGCTGAAGAGAACAATAAGGAAATAACAAATTGCTTTGTGAGCATAAAAAGCAATGGATGAGAGAATGTGATCAAAACCACAAAAAAGTAGCAACGGACACAGCCAAACTCACCAACAAAACCCAGATGAAAACCTCCCTTTTAGTCAGACAAGAGTCTCCTCGGTCTTATAAGCACAAAAATCTTAAAGAGAAAAACACATGATGTTGTTTGTTTTTCTCCAAAACCCAAGTGCGAAAAAAATCGTGCTTCTTTGACTTTCTACTCGTGAAAAACACTTATCCTATAAAACTGAGAGAAACCTCAATTCTTCAACCACTTTAGATCAAGAAACTTGCTTTAGATTTCATCTGGAATTACACTGAACTTCAACCTCCTTCAACTTCAATGGCAACAACAATTTTCTCAGAAAGAAATCTCTCTTCCCTTGCATGTACTTACTCGAAAACTTCAAGATGAATTGATGAAATGCAAATGGAAAATTCTAGGAAAAGAAGATCGTTGTTGTTGACGGTGGTGGTTGCAGCTTACAGTGTAATATTGTCGCAAGCAAAAGAAAGAAGAGGGAGAAAGCTAAATAGCATTGAATGTCCATAGAATTGTAGCTTCTCAATATGGACAGGATGTCGTTGAAGACAATAAATGAGGAGTAAATGCGGTTTGATCATTTCATGCCTGGATTACTGCAAACCTTTAGCCAACCTATATTTCGAAATTTTCATTTCTTTCGTTTGGTCGAGGAATTAAAGTTTCTGCCTTTGTTTGCTTGGTTGTATTTCTCTTACATGCATTTAAAACTCATTTCAGTCACTCTATTGTCTTCAGACGAAAATTGTCTTCATGTTCTTGCATGTCCTTACTTGGAAAATTTTATGTATCAATTAAAATTTTGTTTCCAATCTTATCCAACATTTTCGCCTTCTTATTTTTCTTTTACTGGAAAGAGAAGATATTTCATCAATTATATAAATTTTTAAAAAAAAATTAATTTTATTGTTAGGGTTTATATATATAAATATATATACAAAATAAAAACAGATGTATTTTGCTTCTTTTAACAATACAGAAAAAATGATGCTGATAATGCCGGGGTTGGTTGATTTCCTTAAAATTATTCTGATGTAATTAGTTTATTTAAATTTATATTGTAATTGGTCATTCTATTTTTTAAAGGTGTGCATACTTAATTGGTAAATTATAGTCTCTATAATTTGTCAATATCTATTAATAAATATTATTTTATTCATATTTTTTAATATATAACTATTTATTTAACAATCAATATTTATAAGAGCACAAATATAAAGATAAATTTTCAAAATTTTTAATATATATATATATGCGAGCGCGCAATGAAATCATTAGATATTAATTTTCTTATAATAGCTGAAATTTAAATAAGGATGGACCAGACCTCACGAATTTGTTGTAAAAAAACTGACCTTTCACATTTATTATTATAGATATCTTCGTTTATAACTATTTCTTTATTTTGGATGTTGTTTACATAGACTTGAGTGTGCCCTATAAATTTTATATTTGATAATGATCTAATTATAAATTTAATCATAATTAATTAATTAATTAATGGACAAGGCTACCGTGCATGCAGTTACAACTACAACTGCTCTAAATCTGCGTTCCAAATTTCATATTCTCAACTCTTTTGTTACACATTTCTTCTTCTTCTTCTTCTTCTTCTTCTTCTTCTTCTTCTTATTATTATTATAAAAGAGTTAAAATTATAACAAAAATATATCGTACTGCTATGGCACTGATGCCCTTAATTTATACTCAAAAAAGTAGATTGAAGAGTCCTTTTTTTTATTATAGAAATAAAATAACCTTTCAAAAGTGTATATTTGACATTTGAGTCAAATTAAAGGGGTAAATATATAAAAATAAATAAATCACATGGACCACTCCCACATTGTTTTCGTCCAATTACATTATCTTTAATCCTCAATACAACTTCCTTGTGTTATGCAATTATTTCTGAAAATTGTCTATCTACATTATTATTATTATTATTATTATTATTATTATTATTATTATTATTATTATTATTATTATTATTATTATTTTACTGATTGCATTCATTGCTCATGTTTGGTTTATAATTGTAACTCTTCTAGTATATAATTATTATTTATTTTATTGTTTGGAAAAAATATATATTTCTAGATGTAAATTAATTGAGTTTTCAATATACGAGAACCCAGATACTGCTAAAAATTCTCTAGATGTTTAAATTTTATTGAATTTTTCTTATTTAGGGATTGAGAAAATTTTTTAAAGTATGCAATTTTCTTTCTCTTATTATTTTGGTTTTCAACGGAGTAAATATTTGATTATAGCAGACGCAGTAAAATATAAGGTAAAATTTATAAATTGTTTGCGTACAAAGAGTTCAAAGAAACCTCCTTGAGCCACACAAAGAAGCAAGCATTGCTAACTTCAAAAATATTTTGTTTTTAATTTTCTTTTCATAGAATTAGGGTGTGCTTAGAAATCCTTAGAATAAATGTTAATAATATTTTGAAATTATTGAAAATAGAATTTTATTTTATCTATTACTTAATATATCATCAAAAAAAATAAAAATATTATATAATCACAACTTTCTCCATTTTTAATATAATTAAGTCTTAACTTTTATAAAATTAGATGTTAAATAAGGTGAATTGTTTTTATCAACTTAGAATAATTTTACCAAATTTTTCTTCTTTTATTATTTTTTTACTTTTATAATATATATTAGAGTGAGAGTAGTTAAAATATTTGCCTATAAATATTATTTCTTTTATAATAAATCAATATACATTTAATGAATACAATTTTTTCTTCATTTACTCTTTTAAAAGTAAGAGGTTAAAAATTTATATTTCTATCTTCACTAATGTTATTTACATCTTTAATTTTTTTATTTATTTTTTTTTTTTTTGAGCTAATATTTACAACCAAAAAGATATTTTCAAAACAAAAACAAATGATTATAAAATGTTAAGCTTACGGGTAACTTTTAAAACAAGTGATATATATATATATATAACAAAATAATAGAAAATTTGTGGTCCTTATTAAAAGACTTGTTTATGAAATTAGGGAACAATTTAGTAATGATAATGATCGTGGTCCACTTGTTTATACCCACTCCATAGTCCCATTTAATTTGATGAAAATAGAATACATGATAATGCAACCCATTACAATATGCTTATAAAGTTATTATCATTGCAAAAAGTTTTAAAAAAAAAAAAAAAAAAAATTGTGTTACTCACTTTTCTATTGACATATCTTATAAATGTTTTTACAAATACAAACCAATATTAATGTTAAAGGTTTGATCGTACTAGAACAGTTGTAACAATATAACTATCAAAACATACTTAAATTTCAACTCACATCTGCTTAATTTTAAATTGGTTTCATAGTTTACCTATATTAAGTTTCATATGATACAGTACATTTTCTTTTTTAATTTTATGTACACATGGTTTAGAGTTAAGTTTCCTTCGAAATTTTAGAATTTTAATATTTTTGTTCTAGGTTGATTGTCAGGTATTTTATAGCAAGCATCATTTATATTTCACATAAAATAATTTCCCGCTTATTTAATTTTATAATAATTATACCTCTACAGTCGCAATCGAAGCCAGTCAAACCTCAACATTCACTAAACGGTGTTTTTGAACGAATGTACAATAGAAATTGATCTGAAAATTATATATTTAAATTTACTGATCTGAAATTTGCCCAAACACATATTCAGAGCACAAATGGTAGAAGTTGCACATACTATATGCTAAAGACTCTTGCCAAACATTACATTAAATGAAAAATTTGACGACAAAACCCAGATGAATATAGAAATAAGAGTACTGATTCAAAAAATTCGAATATGCGAACAATACTAGTCTTGTATATATTTTATTAAAATTGGGATTAACTGCCTCTAACACTGCATTGACAAGACAATAAAAATTGTAGCGAATTAAACAAAACAACTTGAACTTGGAAGAATACCTTGTAATTTTATTATCTCTGACTATAATTGTTGTTCAAGAAATGTAGCAACCTGCAGCGTATTTTAAAGAGGATTGAAAATAAGAATATCAATTCAATTTATATGCTTGAGATTAACCAAGCACACAAGTAGTTGAGATTGAAAATTTCCACATTCTGCTGAATCACTGGTATTCTGATAGTATTCAGATACGGTGAAAAGAACAGATTCGTATCAAATGTCATGCAGAAAGAATGCAAGGTTAAAACATTAATTTTGCACGCATTGAAATCATCACACTTACTATATGTACCCAGCATCAGAAAACTGACATTACGTCGTTCAATATGGCTCAATAAGGTACCTTGCATGCAGGTCATTGACTTACTGGGGAATAAAATAATAAACATTGAGAAAAAATGTTAAAGCAAGGGGTAGGCTAGGAACATATGATGCAAAAATAATAGATGTAAATGGGTACAGCGTAGGACACTAGACCTTATAATTCAAAATTATGGGATATTACAATATATACATGAATCTCACAAATAGGTTTTCTCGAAAGGATCATAAAGAAGATAACGAACTGCCTCTAATATCAAGTTTAAGTTATCAATTTAATTAGACATTTAAGTTGATAGGTAAGGCCCAAACAATAATATTAAACTTTAACAGATATAAACTTGTGCGATGATAATATCATTTAAACAAAAACCACAATACAATCAGAGTTAAATAAAAAATTTTAGATCAAAGATATAGAACTTATAAGGAAAAAGCTTCAAAGTAATTAAAAAACTTTAAATTCTTGGTCTCATTCATCTGAACTGATGCAGGTGGGTGCTAGTCTTACTTCTCAACATTCAAGTCAACCAAAAGATAGATACAGCTTGGGGCTGCCAACTATTTTCTGAATTGTCAATAAATACTCGAAAGGAACGCGTCAAAAGCTTACATTTCCATGTAACTGGTCATAACTAGAAAACCTGAAAAAGAAGGTTCATACAGTGACTTTTTTCAGAAATAAAAGACTTGTAAAATCTAAAGCCGGTCATTTTAGGCTTTTCCAATTTGTATCATGTTGTGCCCCACACAACCAGTTTGTCAGGCAGTTCACCTCTCACAATCTTGAGCTCAGTAGAAGTAAAAACTTTTCTTTTCCATTTTTTCAAATGATCTAAATTTGCAGTATTTTTCCATTTTTTTATATGATCTAAATACTCCAAACCTGCAGTTATCAAACTTGAGTTTGAAACTGGGTCCTGTCAAATATTTAAATCTTCAGGAAGTAGGGAACTCACGGCATTTTAGCAAGTACGTGACCGTGAGGAAGGGCAGAGCATGTGGCAATTAATCACAGGCCAGACCACTAGACTAACCGCTTAGGATTGCAAAATCAGTGGGTATTATTAATATAGATCACCAGGATGCTATACTCAGGTACCAGTAGCAGGGAGAGATGATCGCGTTTTGACAAAACTAACAAAGAGATATAGAAGAAAAAAATTAACAAAAAAGACGTAAATTGCGAAACCTGAAAGTTGAACTAGAGCATTATGTAAAGGTGACGCTCAGAAGACCATACTAATATACAATGTGCCCAATTCGACATAAAAAAGCATCAACTCCAAAATTAGTTGCATAGTCAAAAGGCACAATTTTAATGTGGTTTTAGATTAATCTGAGATTTCCTCCTTCGTAGGCGTGAGATTTCAATGCACTATTAAGTCTTCATCTTCTAGTTTCTCTTAACTGATTCCAGAATAACAGAAATCCATACAGGGAGCAATTAATTAAAATTATATGTCATGTACTTACAGTAATTAATAACATGTCAAGAACCTAACACTTCGATAAGGAAACACTCAATTACAGCTTCTCAAACAAGCTGTCCTTATTGGATCTTTATAGTCCACGTTTTAAATCTTTAGACCAACACAGACGATATCATATGCCCAATCACATGACTAGAGGAAAGTTCAAGAAAGAACCTTAGAGACCAGCCACATGGACCTCCTAGGAAGTACCTTGGCAGCAAAATGCTTTGAGCTCCTTAAAATCTTTGCATCAGGTCTGCCACATGCAGTTTGATCCTCATTCTCTGCACGAGGCCTCTTTCTGACAAGTTCTTCAATGGATTCTCTATTATTAACATTTGAACAATTCTTCCCAAACGAACCATTAAATTGTGAGGATCTGAAAGCTGCAAATATATAGATATAGATATAGATATAGATATAGATATATATAATCAGATCACCAGAAGAAAGAAAAAAGGTAGAGCATGGATTTCCATAGAGAAGAAAAATTACTTTGAGCCCTCCCCTACTTCAATAACTTTGCTCCTTTCCCGAAAACAGCATAAAATAAATACAAACCAGTGGTCACATGGAATATACTAACAACAAATTCAATGCGTATATAGATACTTGGCAGCAAAATGTTTGATGATAGATAAAACAAACTTCTGAATTAATTTTTTTATTAAAACATCTAAAACTGTTCCAGATAATTAGTTAACTTACTAATTGTTTTCACTTCCTGTTCGTCTGACAGGGAAGTGGGCAGGGAGTGTTGAATAAGAAGCACAGGGAAAGAAATATAAAAGTAGAGGATGCCGAGAGGAAAAGATTTTCTACACATGAAATTATAAACAATTCATCACCTGTACAAAAGGTAGGTCAGCTGCCTAGGCTGTCTCCTGATGTACATGTCACATATAAGTCTCACAGAGTATATACATCAGATATTACAGAGGATTAGTAATAAAAAATAAATATTTCAAGCAAGTTAATCTCACAATAAAATGAGGCTTGTGGAACACCAATTTCATACCAGAAGTTGAACTTTGCAGCAATCATAACAATTGAGAAGAAAATAACAACAATGTGAAACAGAAAAGTAATTCCACCATTGCCACTATTGAGCCGCATAGGAGCCATCAATTTGTGACCACTATACTTATAATGATTAAATTATTACCAGAATGAAATTATATGGTTGGGGAATGATGGAGTGGACATGGATGGCCACTGACTCACATTTACTTTAAGAACACTTGGTGCTCATGTGATTTTACAACCTTGGGAGATAGGTATATGTAATTTATTTAAAAAATAAAATGAAATAAATACTAATAAACCAACAGATTGCTGTTGTTCCAATAGTGATAACTCTTAGCAAGCGCATTATTATAAAATTAGTTACCTCCAAGGCAAGAAAATAAATGAAGTCATCGAGTCTTGTGTAAAAAACTAATAGAGATTAAATTGATAACATGAGAGTAGTGCATAGAAGTCGTTTTAAAATGAGACTTTATCCTCATTTTCATTATCATTATTAATAGAAAAATCGTAACTACGAATGAACAAAACCACAGTATATTCAGCTCATAGATCTCTGTCTAAAAATTTAAATTACCCAAAAAAACTCCGCCAGGAAAATAAATGTGTGTGAGAAGAAACCACATTACAGGCATGCAAACATTCTGAAAAGCTCAGGTTACATCATCAAAACTAAGATACTAGAAATAAAATCCACTTTGTGTAGTAAATAGACAGTAATAAATTTACTTAGATACTGACATTCCAGTGGGGAAATAGAGAAAATAGGGCTATACCAATTCTTCAGTTGGCAAATGATTCCTGCAAATGTCAATATTGGGCTCACTTGAATTGACTAATCCGCTCTGTTCTGTCTCTCTATTGCCTGTAGGATAAACCAAATCCAACAATTCACCATTTTCACAACGCACACATGATGCATTCTGCTCAATCTCAGCTTCTGACAGAGGCATCTCAGATGAACTGCCTGCCAGGCATCCAGCAATTAGCAACTGAGAATTCACAAGACTACAACTGTTCTCCTGGGCTTTACAAATTTGACTGCTAGGCTTTGAATTCTGATGCTCAAATGAGACAAGACTTAATGGACAATCTGATGTATCTACAAAAGAGTTGCCACCGAACTCTTTCCTAGGAGAATTAACAACATCTGAATCGAGAGTCGTCACACATCCATTTTCATCAGTAGAAGAGAGAATACCAT
>JAWDEX010217715.1:0-10137 GCA_035221805.1 Trichilia hirta
ACTATAACACAATAATTCTAACATCATTTAACATCAACTATCCTTACCTCATTTAATATAAGACATTATTTTAATGTATTAAAATAAAAAGATAAAGTATAAAAAATATTACCTGGGATAGAATTTTTATATAATGAAAATCTACAACAAACAATATTAAGTATGGATAAAATTTTAAAAATTGACAGAGAACAAAATCGGGTTATGACAAAGGCATTGTTGATATTAGAGATATATTTTAGAATTAATTGTGTTATACAATTCAGAGATATGATCTATTTGTAAATATATTTTTGTAATTAATTGTAAAAAATTTACAATTAATAATATGACATTTATTTTATCTATTTAACTACTATTATTGTTAATTATTTTGTTCATACAAGATGTGTTCTATGATGTGTTACATGTCAAAATTCTATCTATGAATAGTTGTAGCTATAAGTATAGAATATATAATTTAAATACATTCGAAAAAATTTTCGATTGAGGTAATATCATAAGTGACAATGATATTACATATTCAGCATGTTTTGTTGTTGTTAAAAATTAATATTAGATACTAATAGTTAGGTGACGAGTCTTATATCACAAGAACATAAATATGATTAATATATTAGAGAACATATTACTAAACATAATCAAATATAATGAATTATATGAGTGATAATTCGTAATCAATAATTTGTCGTACAGTCGTATTAGTGTACCACTATTCTTTTGACCTAGGACATTACGATTGCCTTTTGCATTAGGATGCGTTATTCACTTATGTATATTGCACTGGATAAGTCACATCTGCT
This sequence comes from Trichilia hirta, assembly GCA_035221805.1. Classification (NCBI taxonomy): domain Eukaryota; kingdom Viridiplantae; phylum Streptophyta; class Magnoliopsida; order Sapindales; family Meliaceae; genus Trichilia; species Trichilia hirta. Next base: position 804 of record JAWDEX010217715.1, read on the forward strand.
GAAAGAAACTTGATGACAATGTGTTCCTATTATATCAAAATAAGTGATGGCCAATATAAAATTTGCTAACTCAGATGTTTGAGGTTGAGATCGTAAGCAGAAATGTCACATATGAAAAACAAAATCTCTGGTAAAAGTAAATAGTTTTTTAAAATGAGTTTTTGAATACTGGGATCCTATATATAATTGATTTTCTAATCTTATAATTGAGTTAAGAGTTTGACGACTTCATGGCCTACACTCAATCGAAATTCAATAACATAGAGACTTTATTATATGTAAATATGACTAAATGAGTTTATTCAAAAATAAATTCTTTGTGTCTTGAAGATCATGATATCTTATTAGAGGCCACTCATAATCAGTGAGAACTTTAGTTATAATAAGTTGCATTAAAGTAACATGAAAAAGTTCATACTGACCTATGTCTAGTTCACGGTAAATCAGGGAATCACATACAATAATTGAAAAGTAGATGATATATTTAAAAATATCATTAATACAGTTTATGACATTTTGTATTGTGAGATATTATATTGCTCTAATAAGTTGGTAGATAGGCAATTTTACTCTTTATTGATAAAGAATAAATTTTTTGATAATAATGCATTAGTACCTGTAAATTCGAAAAATGTTCTAGTAATTTATGAAATATCGTAAATATAATTTACACATAATTCGAAGACTTATATGATATTAAAGTTGCCATATTTTATTATTTGATAATTATTATCAAACTAATAAAATAATGACACATGATATTACTAGATGGTGCTAAATGTCATAATATTATCCATCCTAATCCTATTTGAATTTTGTATTAACAAGATTTTGACAAGTGTACAAATCTTGTTTATTCATATCTAATTAAATAGAATGAATGGTTGAGATTTAATTTATTTGAAAATCAATGGTGTAGATTTAATCTTATAATTTTGGTTTTTAAATTATTGATAAATATGTATTTATCCTTTAATTAATTAAATTTGATTTTATAGGTTATAAATCTACCAATCACCATTCATCATATGTTTTCAATATTTATTTGATTTAAAATAAAGAAAATGATTAAGAAATACAAGACCAGGATGAATTGCCATAAGGAAAAAACAGGAGGAAAGGTTTTGTTCTTGGCTTCCATGGTTTTCTTTGAAAAACAAAAGAAAAAGTAAGATGATGAAATGTAAGAAAATTAATTTCTTTATGTTTGTTCATCTTTATTTTGGCAAAACAATTTAGTACATATAGAAAATTAATTTTAAATTTAGAGAAGTTTAAGACAAGTTTGTTACAACCTTATCTAGCCTCAAATCATTAAACCAAAACTATCATCAATAAACCTGTGTGTGAATATGTTTGGAGGCCACTATAGTCAGTTGGCTAACCGGATTTGTCCAAGAAAAGGTATAATTATTATGGCTTTTGGTTTAATTTGATTATATATATGTATACCTGTTTGTTTTAATGTTGTTAAAAATTTTTAAATTCCATATATGCTTGATTTGTTCTTGAGCAATGTTGTTTATGGTAGAAAACAATCTTTCAAAAGTGGTATCAGAGCCATTCATCATTATCTGACAAAATTTGTGTATATATATGTATGTGTTGGTTGTTGATGATATGTATAATTGTACGAGAATTGTTGTTTTGGTTGGTAAATATCATATTTCAAATATGTTGATTAGGATATGATCATGATTATATATATATATATGTTAACATATTTTCCAAGTTGTTGAAAAATGTTTGAATGTGTATATATGCATATATATGTTAATATATTGATAATATTGATTATTATGTATTAAAATATAATATTGATTATTATATATTAATATAATTTTCCAATGTGTTGGAAAATATTTAAACATGATTTGTATACATATATTTATGTTCACATGTTAATAATAATGATTATTATATGTTAATGAATTTTTCAATGTGTTTGAAAAATTTTGAATGAGTTAATATATATATATATATAAATTATGTATTAACATGTTTTTTCAAAATGTTGAAAAATATTTGGACATGATTTATATGCATATATAAATGTTAATATATTAATAAAGGTGATTATTATATATTGACATAATTTTGAATGTGTTGAAAAATTGATATGTTGATATTATATGTATATAATTAAGTAAACATATTAATAACGGTGATTATAATATGTTGATTAATTTTTCAATGTGTTGAAAAATGTTTAATTAAAATTATTGTGCATCCTTATGTTAAAACATTTTAATAAAATGTTATATTATGTGTTAATATAATTTTTCAATTGTTGAAAAATAATAATTTGTGAAATTATCAATGTATGTATATTAAAAATCTTGAAAATATGATTTTTGCAGTGTTTTGCATATGTATGTTAATATAACATTAATGATGATTAATGTGTATTAATATGAAATTAATTGGACGTGGTTGAAAAAAGTATTGATATATTCAATTAGAATTGTTTAAAATTTTAGGCATACTACTTATATATTTAATGAATATATACTAATGATAATGCATGACAATTTAAAATTGAAATAGTTTCGACTTGCCGATACATTTTGGGTTACGTATTAACAATAAACTTGCCACCAAAAATTCAAAATTTATCCCGAAGGAACCTAAATATTCTTTTTAATGAAATGCGCATATAAAACATTAATAAATTATTATTAATAATTATTATTAATTTATTAATCTCAATTTTCATAACTAGTTTATTTGATAAATTTATATTATCAGAATTTTTTAATTAAAAGAATTAATACTTTTGGATTGAGACTTATTCCAATCTAACATAAATAATTTCTTCAAATTCTTAGTAAATACAACCTGCATTCATCACTCTCAACTTGTTATAATGATCAATGTCACATTTTTGGACTAGGAACAAAGACATTGATAAGCTAGGGTTTTGGACGAATTAGGGCTTTTGGATTTTGAGCATCATTTGGGCATAGATTCGGTTCCTTCAAGCTAGAAATGACTCTCCAGTAAGTCTTGTATCTAATTTTAAGTTTGATTTGCATTTTTATGGGAATTGTGATCGAGAGTTTATTATATTTAGGAACTCTTAGAAATTAAGCTAGAATGTGGTCAAATTAATTATATGTTTAAGAAGTCAACTAAGGAATTATCGTAATAGAATGGATCGAATAAAGGTTTGAATGAGAAATTTGATAAAGTTATTGTTTATGATTACTATTTATAAATATTGTTCATATAATTATTCAAAAAGTACTGTTTAATCATTAAACTCGTATTTGAGTAAGATTTGTGAATTATATAAATGGCCATGGAATTCATTTGGTAAAAATCAGATAAATGGTTGGTAAGTTATAATTTACGATTTCGAATTTGATAGAATTAAGAAGTAGATAATATTTTGTTTTAAATAGATAGAAAAGTTGATGATTATACTGAATATATTTGTAAATAAGGATTTAAAGAGTTAGATGAGTAGAAATATATATTAAATAAAAATATTTTAGTGCTATGTATATATAAAAGGAATAAAATGAGTTATTAATGATAGTGTTGTTAATATTATAATTAGAAATGTGTTATCTAGGTTTCGACATCGCATGACAAGACTCTGAATGATTAGAAAAATAGCGAGGCTCTGAGATGCGAATAATTGAAAGAGTGTATACCCTCCCCTATTGTAAGTGGACTTTATGTTTTCATTGTTTTAAATCAAAATTTATATTTTCATATAATATATGATGCTATAGCTATTTTATAAATACATAATTTAAGATCATATGGGAGGAGTTGAATTTATTTTTGTGATAGAGATTAGAAGGAGGTCTCCTTATTTGTGGTTTATTTGAAATAATTGATTTGATTACATGTTTTATAATATATTTATTTTTTTAAGATTTTTATAATTTTTATCATAAATGGTTTATGATTTGTATATGTATATGGCCGGAGGCCAATGATGATGTTTTGACATTGATGATTTTTTATAAACTAAATGTTATGCATAATTGAAATATTAACTTTATTGATTTGGATTATGATGATTTCATGGCTAGAGAGCCATATTATATTTGATTTGATTTGAAATATTACCTCTTCATAATGATTTAATGCATGCTCATTATTTAAAAAGAAAATAAATGGCCTGTTGATTGTATATGAATTTAATTCTAAGGCTTCTGGCATATTGATATGTTTTTACTTGATGTTGTTTTACAAAATCATTATAATATGCATAATTACGATATGAGACATCATTGTTTTAGTATATATATAAGATTGATGATGGTCAAAGAGCTAAGTTATTATCTGATTTATTTGATTAATACATGATATGGGTTGAGGATACCTTGATCATAAGAGCCAAAACTGTAGTTATAGAGTTAAGTAGCCTAGAAACGAACCTACGAAGAGGCTACCTAAGTGAGCATATCATTAGCGAGAACCATATAAGGGAAGTGGTGACCTTATATGGGAAAAAGTAGATCACTGATGGGATTATAACGATTAGTCATGTGAGGATGCACTGGCTACTCTAGGCAAACTCAGTAGTGGACAGTAATTTTTAAAAAATTATGCATCATGAGTTTTATTTACAAACTAGGCTTTTATCAAACATGCATCATATAATTTATAATATAAATTGCATATTCATTAAACATTCATTGTTTTAAATGCATAAAAATTCACTAACAGCTTGAGTTTACTCTTGATCACAGTGATCGCCGAAAAGGTAGCTAACCTAGTAATTTTTAAAATAGGCCATAAATTTTATTGAGATCATATGTTTCCACTACATCCATTAATGTTTCATCAAGACTATATTGCTTTTATTATATTTATGATTAAAAATGGTTTTATAAAAACTATTTCGTGCTCTCATATGTATATATATATTTTTATGTCCACTCATAGGGTATACTCCAATATACTTAACCCTTCTCCCCCTTTACTCTTTAGTTTCAGGTATTTAGATCGAAATAAGGAGATAGTTAGAGATAAAGAGAGATCATCAGTGGTATAGAGTTCGTAGGTATATGTTTAATACTCAACTCATGGTCTAAATAAAGTCCACTGAATGTATTAAAATAAATTTTGATTATTATATTTATGACTTTTGAATTGTTATTTAATTTTAAACCAGTTATATAAAAGTAATTTGAAAAGAAGAAAATGAATAATTGTATTCTTTTTATCATTTGAAATTCTTATTCAAAAGTTATTTGAGTATTTTTATGATTTAACAAATATGACACATAGAGCTTTACGGACTTTTGTGTTGCAAATTTTATCCTCAAAATTGTAATATAAAGGTACGCAACAGTTATCATGTGAAGGATCCTGGTTCAGAGCATGACACCATTGTTCACTTGTATATATCGCACTGGGCTGGCCACTCCTTATGAAAGAAGTTTGATAATAATATATTCTTATTGTATTGAAATAGGTGATTGTTAATATAGAATCTGCTAGTTTAGTTATTTGAGATTGAAATCCTAAGTAGAAATGTCATGGATGAGGATCAAAATCTCTTATTAAAGTATGCAATTTCTAAAAATGAGTTTTCAAATATGCGAATCCCATATATGATTAATTTTTTGATCCTATGATCGAGTTAAGGGTTTGATGACTTTATGGCCTACATTCGATCAAGAGTCAACAATAGAAAAACTTTACTATACGTAAATATGACTATATAAGTTTATTTAAAAATATATTCTTTATATTCTAGGGATCATAATATCTTGTTAGAAGTAATTTATAATTATTGAGAATTTTGGTTATAATAAGTTATACCAAAGTAATATGAAAAGAGTTTATATTAACTAATATCTAATTTACGGTGAACTTAAGAGGTCATACACAATAACCGATAAGTTGACGAAAGACTTAAAAATATTATTAATACATTTAATGATAGTTTGTATCGATAAAATATTAAATTTCTCCAATAATTTAATGAAAAAATAATTTTATTTTTTATTAGTAAAGAATAAATTTTTTGATAATAACACCCTAGCACTTGTTAATTCAAAAAATATTCTAGTAATTTATGAAATATTGTAAATATAATTTGTAAATAGTTTGGGGACTTATATGATACTAGGGTTGTTATATTTTACGATAATTGCTATCAAACTATTAAAATGATGACACATGCCATTATTAGATGGTGCCAAGTGTCATAATATTATCCATCCTAATCTTGTTTGAATTTTGAATTAACAAAGATTTTGACACTTGTTTATCCATATGTAATTAAATGGAGTGAATGGTTAAAATTTAATTGGATTAAAATTAAATGGTGTAGATTTAATCTTATTTATTTTAGCTTTTAAATTATTGATAAATATGTATTTATTTTTGAATTTATTAAATTCAATTTTATGGATTAGAAATCTACCAATCCCATTCAGCATATGTTTTCAATGATTTATTTGATTTAGATAAAAGAAAATGATTAAGAAATATAAAGACAAGGATGGTCGGTCATAAGAAAAAACAAGAGGACAAGGTTTTGTTTTTGGCTTTTATGGTTTTTTTTGAAAAACAAAAAGAAAAGCAAGGTGATGAAATATAAGAAAACTAATTTCTTTATATTTATTTTTATAAAATAATTTTTTAAATGTAAAAAATTAATTTTAAATTTAGTGAAGTTTAAAACAAGTTTGTTATAACATTCAAATAATTAAATTGAATAAATCGGCCGGAATCAGTTGGCTAACCGAATTTATCTAATAATTATTATGCCTTTTCGTTTAATTTAATAAACATTGCCCAAAAGTTGAGCCTCCTTTAAAGATGAATCCCCTTCTCAGCCTCCATTTGAGCCCTAGAATGTTTTATCCTTTGGATCCCCAAAATATGTGATATTTATAAGTTTCCCCGTGTCCAAGAGAGGAAAAATTGGCTTGGCATCCCCAAAATATGTGATATTTATAAGTTTCCCCGTGTCCAAGAGAGGAAAAATTGGCCTCCAAGCCATCCCCAGGAGCAATTACGGCATTCTTAGATGCTATCACTAGAGTTAGTATTATTATTTGTACTCTTAAAAAATATAAAGTAATAACATCATTTTTAATTTAATAAAATTTTATTTTACATACAATTTAAACTTATATTATTTAGCCCTTATTTATTAAACAATGTAATTTATGTATTTGATAATTAAATACTAATACAAAAAAATATAAATTACAGTATTTTTTTTTAATAAATAATAGATAGTTTATAGTAATTTATAAATTAGGCATTTTATAATATAAGATTGTAACTTTTTTATTTTTAAAAGAAATAATTTATTTTAATTATTGAAGTAGATATTTCAAGTAAAAAAGTTAATATATATATTATACGATGAACCGGACTATCATGAATTAAAATTTAGTAAAATAAATGTTATTAATTTTAATTCACATAATCTTTAATAAGCTTAATAGATTTTAATTTTGAATAAGTAATGAATTTGCATTCATTTATTAATATTTTTTAATTTATCAAAGAGTGAGATACAATAATATAGTTAAAATCTGAATAATTTGAAAATATAATTTTATGAATAGTAAGAACATATATTTATAAGATAAAAATAATATTTTCTCAAATTGTTTGTGATGCTTAATTATTAATTCTGTTACTCCAATTCATTCAATAAATTATTTATTGATTAATAATATTTATTTATAATTTAATTTTATAAATTAAAAAAATTAAGATAATTATTAGAGTATTTAATGATTTAGAGAGACATGACATTTATCATAAACCTATATTTACTTACAGATATCATCAAATAGATAATTAATTAAGTAGTTATTATTAGTTTAATTAAATGAGTTCTTATTTATTAACATAAGTCACTAAAATGCTCTTCTAGATTTTTAGTATAATAGTTCAAAATTAAATGAGTTAAGAAATAATTGAATTTAAGCTTTTTAAAGTTAAGAGTTAGAAAACCATGAGTACAGTTCTTCTACTAACTAGCCCGTTTAAGTCCATGTTTACGTCAGGTGGGGCATAATTAACGGGCAACAATCCAAACTTAATGTCAGGGTGAAGTAACTGTAATTTAAACTCTCGTCTTAAAATCTAACTTTATACTTGACCTAGCGTCCCTATTCTCCAAGTCAAGCTAAGCTAAAATACCTTTGATTGATTTTCAATGATAAAACCCACCTCGGAGTCAAGATCCTGATAACTCATTCGCTCCAGATAGATCAAGCTTTGACTATAGACTTCATCTTGAAATCAGAATAAAACATAAGTCAGACTCTCTCCCTCCATTTACTCCCCAAAATTATATCGAAGAGTTTAAACTGTTATAGCTCTGTCCAAATTTTTATGTATATTACTTATATCTATAAGCGACTTTTACTATTACTAAAATTTAAAAAAAAAAAAAAAAATTCTGTCAGCATCACACCTTAATAGTGTTTTATTGCTGTCTCAATAAAAGTTGTAAAAGGAAGAATTACTTTGAAAAAAAAAAATTATAAAATCAATTTAAATCCAAACTCAATTGGCAAGAATTTGAATTTTTATAAATAAAGCGTTGCCCTTTAATTTGCAGAAATAAAATTAATGTTTAAAGCTCTAATAATCTTTATCTAATTCACACTTATAAACAAAATTTGTTTTGATTAATTGTCATTGTTGATGACATTTATCGATTCAAAATCTATTCTAATTGAAGTTTTTCAACTCTAACTATTATCAAGTAGAAGGCCTGACCCAACTCTGATCATTTTGGTATCTCGACCCTCAACTTAATTATCGAGGCAACCCAATTCATCTATTTCAAAAATGAAAGTTGTGAATGGGACCGATAAATACGCTATTCAAGTAACTGTTCAGGCGTTCCATCACGTTAGGGTGTACCATGCCCTGCGAGTTGCAGATACTCATTGTTACTCTAGACCTAACGTGAAGCAGTAGTGAAAAGATTGACCTAATCACCATACCTACTCTTGTCTAATCAAACTCTTGTTCTTCGATGCTCACACATGCAGAGGCCCTATTAAGACTGAAATTAATACATGAAGGAGGATTCTCTTGGGGAGAGAATTCCTGAAAAGGGCCATCTTTGAATGGTTAAAAGAGAGAGAAAGTGCACTCACAAATATTTTCTGATTCCAGCCCCCGGGTCGATAAAACACTAAAATACTCATATTGTCTCTATTTTTATTTGATCCTGCACAATCTACTGACTTGAGCATCAGAGTTTACTCGCCGGTAATCCGGCTTCACTCCTAACTCGTTTTCTTGTGATTTCAGGTAGTACTCGAGAAGATTCTACGTCATTGTAATAGTAAATCTATGTAGTGTGCTGAATCTTTCGTCTCTG
>JAWDEX010217745.1:0-10135 GCA_035221805.1 Trichilia hirta
TTATATATATATATATATATATATATATATATAATTTTTATATTTTTATAAAAAGTAAGGGTATAACTGTAATTAAATAATAAAAAATAAAAATATTAATATGATATAAGACATTTTTCACGACTTTCAAATGTCAAAGAATTTTTGTTATAAGATATAGAGTTGTAAATATTTATTATTTAAAAAAATTACAAGAAATATTTGTTATTCTCCTATTAAACTTATAATTAAGAAAGTTAAGGTAATTAGATATCAATTGTGATAAAAAAGTTTTAATCCCTCTTTAACTTTAACTATAAGCTTTTTTTTTGAAATAACTATTATTTTTTCATAGATGATATTGTGGTAAAGTTAGACCAAATGTTTATTTATAGAAGATCCTATTGTCATTAGTACAATTACCCAAACCAAGGGGTATTATTAATAATTCATTAAAAGTCGAAGGGAACTTAATGATATTAGCTTGAGCACAATGTCACGTGACATCGAGCTTGACGATGCGTTTAGGAAGAACCCAACCAGCAATAGTCTTCGATGCTGTTGCTTCCTATCTTTTAAATTTTTTACATCGATAAAATCATCGACTTTTAAACCAAATCTTTATTTGCAGTAATTCTAGGGTTTTCTCTTCTCGCAATTATAATTAATCTTTTTTAGGTACGAAAAAATTTCAATTAGCTGAATTTTTGTCATTAACATTTCATCATTTGATCCCAATCAACGATCTCCATATTATTGGGGTTTTAAATAATTCGAGTTAGTTGAATCAGAGGTTGAATTTTTGCAAGTGTTTTGGAATTGGAAAGGGGCGTGTAATCGGTACTTGAGTGTAAGCTACCATGGTAAGGATACATGAGTATTGTTGAGGTTATTATTTTTAGTTATGTTTCCTAGATGTATTGTTCAAATTAATGATTTTCATTTTCAGAATTACCTCATTGGAGCTTTCAAACCGGCTTGCAATATTTCTATTACGTTTGCTGATGGAAAAACTCGCAAGCAGGTAACTTCTAGTTGTTTATGTAGTTGAATTTTGTTAAAAAAAATGATGTTTTCTGTGCGAAGAACGTGAATTTATTGATATTGATCCATGAAGTTTCACTGGAATACCTGTATTTTTGAAGGTTCCACTGAAGAAGGAAAATGGTCAAACGATCATGGTTCCACTTTTCCAAAGTCAAGAGAATATATCTGGGAAGGTTTGATAGTTTTGTTTGAATGTTGAGAATTATACACGACTTATGTTGCTCTTTTGTTATGATTAGAATTATGATTATAATTTTTGTTGATTTGCTTTTCAGATTTCTATAGAACCATTTCAAGGGAAAAAGGTTGAACACAATGGTGTGAAAGTCGAACTCCTTGGTCAGATTGGTGAGTTCTTAATGTAACTACTTGACATTGTGAAATATTTTTGGTGGAAGAAGAGATGAGAGAACCTAGATTCTAGTATCATTAGCTTTTTATCAGTCTTTGATCCTTTGTCAAATGCATCCTTGGGCTTTGCTATTTGTGACTGCTATCAATGTTTATCACCACTTGTTTTACTGTTGATTTTGATTGGGAGATTATTGGGTAATTGGTGGTATATTAAATCTATTTCATTTGTGATCTTGTGTCAAATATCTGCACTTATTGTTCCAATATTCATGATTTTCTGGTTCAATTGCCTTATCAGAATCCTTACTTTCTTTTCTGTTGAAATGGAGATCATAACATTTTATATCTTGTTTCATTTTCCAGAGATCTATTTTGACAGAGGCAACTTTTATGATTTCACTTCCCTTGGTGAGTATACTCTTGCTTTCCATTTGCTTCCTATGATTATAAATTAAATTCAAAGTTGTCAATTATTTGGTGGAACATTATATTGATTTATTGATTGTAACACTTTTGGCAGGGGAACATGAAAATTAACTTCGTAAAATTTGTTTGTTCATCTTTTGTCATCTTAAAATTCCAAATAAGTCTAAAATTTCTGTTTTTATGTTTATTTAAATCTATTCAATTGATTGTCTTTACCCTGGTCACAATTTTCATTTTCTTGTTTGCAGTCCGCGAATTGGATGTTCCTGGTGAAATATACGAAAGAAAAACATATCCATTTGAATTTTCTACTGTTGAAATGCCATATGAAACATACAACGGTGTGAATGTAAGGCTAAGGTATGCTAACTGTTTGTTCCTAAAAGTTTTCAGGGGAAATATATATGTGTATCATTTTGTTGATTACATTTGTAGGATGTTGAATGGTTTATGCTGGTCTTACATGGACAATTTAATCCCGCTTCTAGTTAACACGTTGCTTTTCTTGAAATCTAAATATATTAGTACTACCATAGGTAGTATCATGGACCTAAATGTTGGGTGGGTTTAATTTCTTTCATCCATGTATTTCACCCTCACATTTATAGCTTCTTTGTTGCTTGCATGTTGAGTGTAAATGTTGCATGTCAAGTAATACGATTGATGTGCTAATGTAATTTATTGAGAAATAAGAAAGATCTCATTTTTGACATTCCTCTTTACCTTCTGTCCACTCCTGACTGTGACATTGGAAGTGGAATGCCAATGACAGTCAATGATTCCTGGTCAGAATGCTCATGTGTAATCTGCAAAGGGCTTTCCTTGCCCCTAGCCACTTGACAGTTTGTTGCATAAATTGGTGAATGTGATGTTGTAACAGAAACCTTGTATTAATTAGTTTGTATATGTGCTTTCTGTAGGTATGTTCTGAAAGTGACTGTTAGCCGTGGTTATGGTGGAAGCATAGTTGAGTACCAAGATTTTGTGGTAATATTTTCTATTTTGTTTCCCCTAACACATATTCTCTCTCCTTCTGCCAGTGTCAATGATTGGTGATTATTATGAAGTTCTATAAGCACGTAATTGGATTTATCGCTGCAGAAAGCATGAGTAGAATATTTTCGTATTGCTACTATTCCATTGATTTGTCAGTATTGGTGTGAGAGACATTCAGGGCGTGGAAATTTTGAAGATTAAAATGTCGCAGAAACCATGCGCTTTGCACTAACAAACTAGCCACACTATTCTAATATAGCTTCAATTCTTTTTCTTGACGTCTTTTCTTATGCTGCAGGTTCACAATTATACGCCACCTCCATCAATTAACAACAGCATCAAGGTGAGTCTCAGTGTTTTATTTCTCCAAGGAACACATAGCGCAAAAATTCATTGCTTTCTGAACTTTGTAATGTCCGTGGCGGTGTTTTTGGGGGTTAAGTAAAACATGAACCTATAACTCCAACTTCCTTTCATCCTTTGATGTAAACTCATTTTATATTTATATCACATTTGCCAGAAGCACTACAAAACAGTTAATCTTAGTGATAACTCATTAATCATATTTTTTACTCCTTGTGCAGATGGAAGTTGGAATTGAAGATTGCCTACACATTGAGTTTGAGTACAATAAAAGCAAGTAAGTTGCATGCATCCTGTGACTAGGATTTGGTCAGTATTTTCAAGAGTGTTTAGCTCTTGATCAGTCTTCAATCCATAGTCAGACTTGGAATAGATGAGAGCTTTGATTTTGAATTATAGTTGTTTGATATTGTGGCCTGACCCAGTTTGAATTGTGCATTGTGATTGATGTTGGGTGGCAATTTATTGTTATGCAGATAAGAAAAGAATATATATTCATTTTTTCTCATTTTAACTTCTGAATTTTATAGGTATCACCTGAAAGATGTTATTATTGGCAAGATATATTTTCTTCTTGTGAGAATTAAAATTAAGAACATGGATCTTGAGATCAGACGCCGGGAATCAACTGGATCGGGGACCAATACACATGTTGAAACTGAGACATTAGCTAAATTTGAGTTAATGGATGGTGCCCCCGTCAGAGGTAGGCTGGAGCTATAGTTTCTTCTGGATTCAAATTAAAATATGACTGATGCAGAAACATAAGAATGGCTTCAACTACCAAGTAATGATATATATAAATGAGAAACACGAACACCAGAATCTAGTTTTATATGATGGCCTGGAATAAGCTGAAATAAGTTATGAGACGTTAAACATGCTCCATTTCGAATGTGATACATCACATGTTTCAATTTTAAGTGAATGCATTTGCTTACTGGCATTATTGCTTTACAGGTGAATCAATTCCAATCAGATTGTTTCTTAGTCCTTACGAGCTGACGCCAACTCATCGGAATATTAACAACAAATTCAGCGTGAAGTATTACTTGAACCTTGTTCTGGTTGATGAAGAGGACCGCCGGTATTTTAAACAGCAGGAAATTACCATTTACAGGCTACAAGAAAATTCCTGACTAAATATTGCACATTAGATCGGCATTTCTTATTAGAAGAGAATACAACAAAATTAACTGCTTCATAACATCTTGTGAATTGTTAAGAAAGTTTGGAATGAGGATTCTGGCTCCTAAAGTGGCTTGTATATTTGCTTGGTCGGTATTGATTTGTTATAGTTACAGTTATGTACATGACACAGGTGGGAATGGGGAAGACCTATACTTGTGGGTTCTGTTTGGTATCTGACATTATGACTTAGCATTGCAACATTACCCTGCAATGTATAGGACAACTTGAAATTTGGTTTCTTTTCTGCGAATGTCATGATCCATTTTTGTTCCTGTTGATTGTCTGCAGTTCTTACGTCTGGAGTGAGATGACAATTTAATGTGATTTTAGATGTGTTTTTCTTTGTTTCTTCTTTCTTGTGGTATCAGAAACAATAACCAACTGCAATAATCTGTACTTTCTTTTGGGATGCTTGTTATCGCTTTCCTAGAAATGGATAGTTTTTGTGCTTATTTAAATTGCTGGTAGGTTTACATTCTGGTTACATTCAACTCAACTATTGAATACGGACGACATTTTAAAGATGGATGAACTACTATCAATCTTGATATAATACAAATGCATACAAAACTTGAGCGGCTGCTAAGGAGGCAAGAGCTTCAAAAACACTGATTTTTCACTCTTCACTCTTCCGAAACCGTCGGCAATCCCTCCTTGAACCATGTATAAAGTCCGCCTTCTAAGTGGTAAACATTTTTGTAGCCATTGAGCACAAGCAAGTATGCTGCTATCAATGATCTGCAGTGAGGAAAGACACCATTGTTTTAGCTTGCTTTTATGGTAAACTGTACGGTTTGAAAAATGCAAAATTGTGTTGGGCAGAATTACCTTGACTGCTGACCTTCGGGGAGATTTTGTGAAGGCTTCGTTGTACCTCCTGATGCGCAAGCCACAATAATCTTTGCTTCCTTATCTAGTTGTGACCCCACACCTGGTAGAACATACCAAACATTTGATTAGTTACTTGTATATCTTTAATTATCCGAAAACTATGCAACAAAATTAAAGCACGATTAGCTTATGCTTGTTCTACTATACTTTGCAGAAACTCAGGATTCTCTTCCGTTCCGGAAAAGATTCCGAAGAATGCAAATGCAGCACGACGAGCAATATCCCAAGCCGTCCACTCCTTTATTAGCCTGTATATTTGCACGTTGATAGCACCCGGAGCATGAGCCTGCGCAGAGGACATTCGTACCTAAGTACCATATAATTTGCATGTTCATGCAAGAGATTTACTCCATAAAATGTTTAGGATTTTCAGAACCCTGTTTTCTAAGCAGTTTCTTTTATTTTTCTCTGTTCGATCACTAACCTCTTTAAATTCTGCTTCAGGCCTTACATCAAGAATCACGAAGTTGTTCTCTTTCTGAAGGCGCAAAGCTTCCTTCACATCCACACTCCTTACCTGCCAGACCAAAAACATTTTCTACAACTATTATTATTATCCATGAACCAAACTGAAGCAATAGAAAGAGAGAAAGCTAAGCTATTATTATTACCCTTTTCTGAAGTAATAATTCCCTCTTAATCTTCCAATCTTCTTCAGCTGATCCCTCCAAATAAACAAAGGAAAAAGAAATCAAATCAGTATATTTGGGAATCATTCTTCTTCTACTTTTAATCTCCAATTTGTTTTGGGAAATCTAAAATCTAAATTCAGGTGAGAACAAGTACGTAATTACCTGGTGTTTTTGCAGGTTTTGTTGCTGTATTTTGGATTTTTAACCTCCTTGGCACAGTCTGTGAAGGCAATTTCCCCCTCGAAAAAGTAATTGACCTCACTGTCAACCCCCATAAATTTTCTTGATTAGTTTTTGGAGCAAAAATCAATGATGAATATTGGTAATTTGGGTATAAAGAAGATGAAGAAGAGTGTAATTGGCTCATTGAAGCAAGAGCAGCCATAATATCTGATGATCACGGAAGTGTTTTATCTAGCAAGTGCTTTTGCTTGTGTTGGAAGTGCTGCTGTTGAAAGTACTTCTGTGGACAACTTCTGCAAGGAAGTGAGTGGGACACGAGATATGTGGAATTTATCCCTCTTAAAATCTCAACTTGTGGTTCGTATCGTAAAGACTTTCTTACCATTTGGATTTCTCTCATCTTTAACTGATTATGCGACAAAATTTTTGTAATTTAAAGCCGGGAATATCTGAAAGTTTACATTTGGTTTTATCTTTCAATGGATACATGGAGTTAGGTAGTACTGGTAGGGATGAATTTGACATAAATGATAAATATTTAAATTTATTTGTTACGTTTATAAACTATAAGATTCAATTTGATAATAACCCTATGCAAGCACGCAAAATACAGATGTTTTGATGTTTGGTACTGTGTTTAGGGTAAGATTTATTTTCTTTTATTTTAAAAAAATTAAATTGCATTTGCTTTTCTGAAAAATTCCTTCAAATCCCCCCTTTTTTTTGAAAAGAAAAAGACATTTTGGTTTGTAATGGTTAATTAGTTGTTGAGCATTATCATTTGAAAGTCAATGTCCATCATGCCACGTCTTTGCATGACAAAGCACATGCTTTCAGCTTTAACACTGACTTATCATAGAATTATTTATAATATTTTAAAAAAACAAAAATTATTTTCTTGTCTTCTCTTTTCTTATTTTTGATATATATTAAAAAACAATAGCATAATTTTTTAATTTATAAAAAATAAAATTTAAATATTTTTATTAAATAAGAAAATTATTTTTGTAATACTTATACCATAGAATAAGATCTAAGATTCAAATCAACAGTAAAGGATATTATACATACTCACATATTATTGATCATTTTAATTGAGGTCAGGACCAATTTGCTATAAATATATAACTTAGTCTTTCTTTATAAATTGTAAAATATTAGGGATCTTGATGCTTAACATTTAGTTGCCTGCGTACCTAAAATTTATAAATGTCATCAAATCTCCACCGTCAATGAGCAATTAAACCACTGGATCAATACAAGGAATTTCCTTACAATTTAATTAAGCAATCAAACGGTGTACAGAACAAAATGGGAAGTAGGGTCCACCTTTTGTTCCTGCTAGCTGATCTAAAACGTGTCCCTGAAGTACCATCCCGGCCCATAGAACAACCGACACCCGGGGAACAATATAAAAAAATAACAGACATCTCACATCTTGCCACGTGGCAAATCTGCAAATGACTGGTGATGCTGAGTGAACAGAATATTAAGCCGCGTTGTTTAGTTTGTATCCTATACAACACAAACCAACTTCAAACTCTACAATCTAATGCTCTTACGCATCAAAACATTGTGCTTTTAGTCAACTCGTATTCTCGCGAAAGAGAAGTCAAATGTACAAGCCAAAGGGTTAACAATGGGGAAAAACAGAAATGCGAAACGAGCAGAGGATTGAAAACTCAGCTTCGGCTTGAAAGACTATATATATAGCCATCGCTTCACCAGTGAGCGTACTACTTCATTGGAAAGAGAAACCCTTCACATTACGGTTCAATATTAGGTGGGTTTTAGCTTGATTTTCTCTCGGCGAGCGAAAAAATGGAGTTGTTTTATTACTTGGTGTTTGGTGGGCTGGGTGCTGTGGTGGCGGCCACGGAGTTTAGTAAAACGAACAAGGATAGAATCAATACTTCATCTGCTTTCAATTCCTTCAAGAACAATTATCTTCTTGTTTACTCACTGATGATGGGTAACTTGGTTCTCTTAGATCTGCCATTTTTTCGTATTATAATATGTTCTAGATCTTATTACTTGCTTACTCTATGTATCTTGGATCTGATCTGACTTTTAGAATTTTATTGGCTTAAATGCAATTACCCATTTCTTAGATTTGTGTCTTTTGACTCTGCTTTGACTGATTTTGATCTTACTTTGACGCCATTCTTGGAAGCAGAACAAATAATAATAATAATAATAATAATAATAATAATAATAAATGTCACAAGAAAGTCTTTTACATGTGGGATCGACGTTACAATTCTTTTCATTGAAGTACATTTGTTAAGAGAATGAAATATTTTTTATGTGCTTCTCTTTCTTTCTTTTTTCTGTTTGGCTTAGGTTGATTGCTGGGAAAATTTACTGAAGTTTGGTTGTAAGTCTTTCCATTGTGTAGGAAACGAAAGCGAGCTCGATAAGGCAATTTGGCTTAGTGTCTGGTAAAATTATCTCTTTCTGGTTTGTGATTGACGAGTGTGGCATAGATCACTTAATGAAGTTTAACCAGTTTTCTCTTTGGCTGGTTTAGCTTTACGTGGAGGGTTATATAAAGTTCAATTGCATATTACTTAGAAATTTAAACTCTAAAATACAAACGGGGTAAACTTATTTCCGGTCAAAACAATTGGACTTTGTTGTGTGATTTTTCAAGAATCAGTCCATGCCAGTCATATCCTGCCGCCCAGTGTTGGATTTCTTTGAATCACATCTTCTAGGCTGCGGAAGCCTATTACTTAGGTTTGTCCATGACCTTGAGGCTAATTGAATAGGCTTATTAAAACAATTTCTAGATGATCATAGTCGAAAGAAAATTTTAGATCTCCTCAAAACGTACATAATTATATCGAAGTGTAACCTATTTACTGGGTTTTGCCATAATCTGCTGCTGTGATGCCCTTAAGATATGATCTTAACTTATCCATTCTAGCAGTTGTTGTATAAAATAAACTATTTGAATTGGATAGATTCTTGGTATATTTGTAATATTTTGTCTGACAAATTGCTGTTTACTTGGCTGTAGCTGGGGACTGGTTGCAGGGCCCTTATGTCTACTACCTCTACAGTACTTATGGATTTGGAAAAGGGGAGATTGGACAGCTTTTTATAGCTGGTTTTGGGTCCTCTATGTTGTTTGGGACAATTGTCGGATCCCTAGCGGACAAACAGTGAGATTTTTCATCTTATCCTTTTATGGTTCATGATTACTGAAATATGTTTACTCAAATTTATGATGCATTCATGTTTTTAATTCAGAGGCCGGAAGAGGGCATGTGTGACATATTGCATAACATACATTCTAAGCTGCATCACTAAGCATTCTCCGCAATACAAAGTTCTTATGATAGGTCGTGTTTTGGGAGGTATTGCAACTTCTCTCCTATTTTCAGCATTTGAGTCATGGCTGGTTGCGGAGCACAACAAGGTAAGCGATAGCAGTATCTCTTTTCTGTTCATGTTCTGAAAATATATTGGTTATTCTTGGATGGCAACTTTTGATCGTTTATGTGTTATCTATTAAATTTTCCCTTGTGTTGACCTTTATTAATGTCTAGATCCTGACACTTTATGTTCATCTTCTTTACAACCAGTCAATATCTTGTCAGTGACTGATTGTGCTATCTTCTTCACATGTTATCTCATTTTCACTTCATTATTTTCTCATGTAATTTGTGCAGAGGGGCTTTGAGCAACAGTGGTTGTCCATAACATTCTCTAAGGCAATATTTCTTGGCAATGGTCTTGTTGCTATTTTGTCTGGATTGTTTGGAAACCTTCTTGTTGATTCACTTTCTCTTGGGCCTGTGGCTCCCTTTGATGCTGCTGCATGCTTTCTTGCAATTGGAATGGCCGTTATTTTATCATCATGGACTGAAAACTATGGAGATCCTTCAGAGAGCAAGGACTTGCTTACCCAATTCAGGGGTGCTGCTGTGGCAATTGCTTCTGGTAAGAGTTCAATATTTGCCTCAGACTTGTACGTTTATCATGTTGCCATTTTTACAGGATCTTGGTGGCTCAATATTTGTTCCTTGCTTGATCAGGATTTATCTATAGGTTATTTTATATCCTCT
>JAWDEX010217756.1:0-10135 GCA_035221805.1 Trichilia hirta
TCAATCGTTTACTAATATCCAACTGGGAACTCAAATCTGAATCGAGTTAATGGTACCTCGAAATCCATTATATCGAGTCAACGAATTCTTTCTGACAGTCATTTGCTACTCGATATAAATAATACAAGAGAAAACCAGTTTCTGTGTACAAGAGGTGATTAGTCTCGTATTTATACACCATATGAACTATATGCATCTATATCGATTAACAACCATGACATCCGAGGTCTGAGGAGTAGTTAACACACCTTTATAATTTAATGATGAATTATTGACATCATACATTCGTATGATTCACCATACTTTGATCATATTCAAATAATAGGTCTCTAACTATCATTTCACACTAATGTCCTAATGATATGATCATTATATCACTCGCACTAATATCATCTCATGATATTCACCGAAGTTATTCAGTGTGCCTACTATGCAATATCAATGCCCAGTTAATATTATGTCTGTAGAGAACAATTTAGATAATCTAATTATCTTAGACGATTCACTTGGATATTTTATTATTAGTATGATTGGATAGAAGAAGAAGCATATACACATAAATTGAAACACTTTCATTATTAATAAACATGTACAATACATATTCTACAGTAACTTAATACAATATACCCAAAACCGATAATACGAATGATTTTAGAGTATACAATACTAACAGAACAAAGAAAACGAGCTGAGTTTGATTGTGGCAATTGTTACGCTAGATGATGCAAAGAAGGCATTTCAATGTAAGCATCTTGCTTACGACAGAGCAGGGGAAGAACATTATAATTTGATAAGTGCATTACATAAGTCTATGAGGGGAAGCGGTGCTGATGCAGCTATCTAATGGTGAAAATGCTGGAAGGAGGTGAACAACCTCTTTACATTGCGAGGCGATTGATAAGGTTTGCAAGTGAAGACGTTGGATTAGCTGATACTTTGGCACTTAATCAGTCTGTTTCTTGCTATCAAGCTTGCCATTTCTTGGGCATGCCAGAGTGCAATGTGATTCTTGCTCAGTGTGTGGCTTACTTGGCTTTGGCTCCAAAATCAATTTCTGTCTACCAAGCATTAGCTGCAGCACAGAAAGTTGTTAGGGAATCTGTTGGACAAAACTAAGGAGTGCCACTTCATTTGAGGAATGCGCCAACTAAGCTGATGAAAGATCTTGGATATGGGAAGAACTATATCTACACCCCGGACAATCCTTCATCAAAACAAAGCTATCTACCGCCCTCACTTGAAGGGTACAAGTTCCTGGATTGGCCGGATAGAAAATCTGCCGACAAATGAGAAGCCATTTGATTACATCCACTGATTATGTAGACGGTGACTTAAACTGGTTAGGAGCTTTTTCCTTCTATCTTTTGGGCATGCTTTTTGTTATGCTGGTAAAAGTCTGAGTTTTGTTCATATAGCAGCAGATTTTGTTTTTCTGAAGTTGTACAATGGAAACTACGTAATAGAAAGATCCAATGTACTGAATAACTTGAAATATGCTTACAAAAAGTCTCAGATTGGAGATATTTCTTGATCTAGACATGTTTGATGATTTCTATACTTTGTCTCTCCGAGTTTTGAATTGGAAGAATAAAGAATTGTTTAAGAGCTACTAACCATGAATGACTCAGTAGCATATGCATTATTTCTTTCATTTACTGTTCTACAGTCAATGGTTTATTTTCACAGCTAAAGAGGCCCAATGTCGTTGGCTTTTCTGATACAAACTTTAGTTTTGAGTATTTGCAGCTGTTCTGAGAGGTTCAGGTATGCTTGAAGATTGAGGTGGTGTCGCTTTTAAGCCACAATTGATATATAGGTAGTTGAAAAAATTTTAGTTGTTTCAATTCATATGACGATACAACGCCTCACAACCTTCTTGTATGGCAAGCGAGACTGCTCTCTCTCTCTCAAAGTCTAATATGAGATAGGGGTCGAGGAAATGGCTTAAGGCCTCAGTAATTTTTTAATTTGGAGAAGGTTTTCGAGAAGAAAGCGGTAATAAGAGTATCGAATAAAATTATACTTTATTTTTTTTAAAAAAATTTCTTTCATTTACCTGCGTCAAGCTTCTTGAGACAGTTTTCAAATATTAAATAATACAATTTTGATGCGACTTAATAAAATTGTGCTATATTTTGATGTTGCTGAATGTGTAAAGTGCTTTGCATTTGCTTCTGCTGGATGGCCTGGTACTACTTATATCTTAATTTTGTTTCGCATTACTTGTATCGAGTTTCGGCCCAAAAGTTTTTAGAGATGTGAGAGTTTTGATATAGATTTTCTTCCTGTTTTGTCCAAATTATATATATTTCGGTCTTGAGTTCAAGCATTGATGATTTTCAATTTGTAATTATTGTATTCTTTTTTCTAAAAAGAATTCATAATCTTTTGAGTAAATGTATGATTGAGAATAATGTTAGTACATATTTGATATTATTACCTTTTTTATTTAGCATTACAAGTAAATAATAATTTTTAATGAATTCACACATTTTTTAATTTATATTTAATATTTTAATAGGGAAAGCAACTTTTTTTTTTTTAAATTTTAGCTCAGATACTAAAATTAAAATGTTGAAACCATGGCCTCAAAAGCTTTTTAATCAATAAGTAATTAAGGGTCAATTAAGGTTTGAAATGCATACAATTTTAGTATTGCATGCAGAGATATACGTTCATTATTATTATTTATTAATTATTTCTTAAAAAATAAAATTACAAATTCACAGTCAAATGGACCATCATCCAAGATTTCCTCCATGGTATTTGACCAATTAGCATTGGCGTTTTTTGTTGAAGTCTTTTTAGGAACAAACAGCGGGCGAAAGTGGTCACTTGCCTCTCTCTGTGGGCCGATACTTATCCCTTTCGCTTTCCTCGTCCTTCCAACTCTTCCATTTTTTGTGTTCTCATCCTCCTCTTACTATATAAAGATTTCCCATTTCGAATACGTCAAGTTTCACTAAGCCCACTTACATTTCCTTACATTTCACCCATTTCAATGCCGCCCGCTGCCACCTGCTCCACCTCCTCCTCCTTCACCCTCTTCCCGCTTCCTTCCTCTTCCGCAACCAAGCTAAAATCCAACAATTACGCTAAAATCTTACTTCGGTTTCCCCAGAAATATCCTAGCGTCGGTATGAATTCAACCACCGGACGACCCGCTGTTGCGATTGAGAAAGAAACCCTAGAAACAGAGCGGCCATCGACGTTCCTACGGGAGTCGGATGATACGGGGACGGCGTCTGCGACGGCGTCTTCAGTGAGGGCCCGGTTTGAGAAAATGATAATGGATGCTCAGGACAGCGTGTGTCAGGCCATTGAGGCTGCGGATGGTGGCGGGAAGTTTAAGGAGGATGTTTGGTCTAGGCCGGGAGGTGGAGGTGGAATTAGTAGAGTTCTCCAAGACGGCGCCGTTTGGGAAAAGGCTGGCGTTAATGTTTCTGTTGTTTATGGGGTTATGCCTCCTGATGCTTACAGAGCTGCCAAAGCTGCTGCCACCGATCAGAAACCGGGTCCCGTTCCGTTTTTCGCCGCTGGTATCAGTTCGGTAATTACTATTGATAAATTGATTATATCTCTTACGCTTGAATGCTTTAAAGTTTACATTTTTTTATGGCTCAGTTCGTGGTAATGTGTACAGAAAAAATGTAGGAACCAATTAATTTTTGGTTTTGTGAGCATTTGAATTTTATTTTTTCTTATGTGACGGGGAATTTTTGTAGTATGACTCGCAAGTCTGTTGTTTTGTTTGCTTACTATACCAAAATTTCCATTTTGATTACTGCTTTATATTGTTACTTCTCAGTGTTGTAGCAGTTGCAATTATGTGAGGTTGAGTCTTTTTGTCAGGTTAATGACGCCGGTACATAGTGTTCAAAGTGACTCAGAGATATTTCCTGTTTTGTAATATCGAGTGCTTACCTGTTAGCTTAGCTTAAGCTTTGGATCGAGAGATATGGCTGAATGATCATTCTCTCTTGTTTTCAGGTTTTACATCCGAAGAACCCCTTTGCACCAACTCTGCATTTTAATTATCGGTATTTTGAGACTGATGTTCCAAAAGGTACCATTACTATTTAAGTATTTACAAATGTGTTCCCTCTATGACAGAGCTTATTCTTCTCAGTCTATGCATGTTCTTCCTCAATTCATTGCATAGAATAGATTTGCAGTAATGCATGAAATTTTCATTCCTGGATTTTTTTTTTCTGATAGACCAAATTGAATGATATTGGATTTATAAGACCAATTTACATCCAAATAATTACATAAAGTACAAAAAAGAAAAGAAAAGAAAAGAAAAATAGAAAATTATGATCGAATATACCAATGTGGGTGTTTGATGAGAAACCATTTATTGGGTCTGTATGTGAGGGATAGTTGTTGTTTGCCATCAGTCAGTTAAATTTCATTCTTGCCTGGCCATGTGCATATTGTTAAAGCTAATTCCCAGGATGATGTTCACCATTTAGAATTTATTTCATTACTTTACACTTGAAAGAGATGTGAAATGTTATGAAATTGTCTTTGCATTATTAGAATGAAGGGACAGGTTCAAACATAAAACACGTGCACATTTGCATTTCTTCCCATTAGCATTGGGAATCTATATCTTATTAGCTCAGATGGTTTTGTGCTTAACTTATTTTTCGATGAACTAGCCTTTGCCTCACAATGCATACTTCATGGTCATGCATTTGGTTTTCCATCTGTCATTTATGTGCACTATAAATTTGGAAATAAATGTGTCATTTTAAATGATTATTTTATTACTAAACTATGCAGATGTGCCTGGAGCACCTTGGCAATGGTGGTTTGGCGGTGGAACAGATTTGACTCCTGCATATGTCTTTGAGGAGGATGTTAAGCACTTCCATTCAGTATGACTCTCACCAATGTATTAAATATCTTTTTCTGTTATCAAAGCATGTGCATCTTCTCGAGCATGTATAATGCCTGTGATAGATTTGATACAACATTACCAGTTCAAAAAATGGTGAATAAATGGAATGAGAAAGGAAATCTTTAAAATGAAGAAGGCTTGAACTTTAATTTATCACTTGCTTTGGGCTGTCTGCTTCCCTAACCACTTATGCAGCCTTGAGATAGTTTCTATGTCTTTTTGTAAGTACAAACTTCTTTTACAAATTTTACAATTTTATTTGCTTACTGATCTTGAACTACGTTTGTAGGTTCAAAAAAAGGCCTGTGACAAATTTGATCCTTCCTTTTATACCCAATTCAAGAAATGGTGTGATGATTATTTCTATATCAAGGTTTGTCTCTTAAACATTATGCTACCATATCAAGATGGAAAATGCACTTTTCATGATTGCATGAAGATGAAATTGCCCCTTTTATGATTCAACTACAAATGGTATCATAAGTCCAGGTTTCAAGCGGAATAGTTTTGCCCAATTTACAAAAATGAAAGTAAAAAAAGAGGCATTCCAATTAATCCATTGACCTGTCCTACTAACCTACCGAAGCTTGTCTATTATAGACTTATCAGGTCGAGAAGTTGTTACTCAGTTGATTTTGTTTTCACTAATGGGCATTTTTGACGAGGGTATAAAGTCTATAAAGTGTTTAAATATACTTGTTTAAATTATGCCCAATCACCTGTTACCTAACTATGATGCATTGGCCATTTTCACAATAACCACTTCTGGTCATTCTCTTAGCTTGGACAAATTTATATTGATGATTGGGTTTTCAATGGTGCCAACCAGGGAGAAGACTTGATTTTTCTTAGTAATTCCATTACTTTTGAGATAATTGTTAATTTATAATCCTGCTTTAGATTGAGTACGATTGCAAAGATTTCTTATTTTAAACGTTGGTTAATCTATCTTGAATTTTACATTGCCTGTTTATACTTAATGCAGCATCGAGGTGAGAGGCGAGGGCTTGGAGGAATATTTTTTGATGATCTAAATGATTACGACCAGGAAATGCTTCTTTCCTTTGCGACTGGTAATTGTTTTAGAAAATCTTACAACAGTTTTAACAGACTCAACCTTTCCATAGACTCATTTATTTTTGAACTGGTAGAATGTGCAAATTCTGTGGTTCCTGCTTACATACCTATCATAGAGAAAAGAAAGGATACTCCATTTACAGATCAGCACAAGGCATGGCAACAGTTGCGCAGGGGACGATATGTAGAGTTCAACTTGGTATTCAAACTAGTTCCAAAGACTGTGAACTTAATTACTCTCTGAAATTACCCTACATTAGGTCTTATGTCTTCTTGCTTTATTTCTACAAATGGTAGGTTTATGATCGAGGTACAACATTTGGGTTGAAAACAGGAGGTCGAATTGAAAGTATTCTTGTTTCTCTCCCTCTAACTGCTCGATGGGAATATGACCATGTAAGCTTTCTGAATCATTCTGATGAATACTCTACAGGTGATGCTACCGAAAAATTTAAGGATTATGAACGGATAATAAGAGTGTTTTTATTTTTTTTGGCCACCAGCAACCAGAAGAGGGAAGTGAAGAATGGAAATTGCTAGACGCTTGCATCAACCCAAAGGAATGGATTTGAGATTTCCCTGAATCATGTCTGTAATTTCATATTTAGCATTCCCTCTGTTGTGTTTTACCAAAATATTTTCTCCTTGTTCCCGCCCGGCTATAGAAATGCTGTAGAAATTAGAATCTTGTCAGAAGTAACCAACAGCTTAAGAGGGTGGTAGAGAATCTGATTGTAAATTATATCATATATTTCATATATTTCCGAATTTAATCCTTGTACGGCCGATGGAACATGAACATTTGGTTAATTAAAAACATTGCTGACATTTATAAGAAATGCTGGGGTCTTTATATTGAAGTTTGAAGGCCTTTATCGATGTTTTGCAAAAATGTGTTCTTTACAAATTAAGGAAACATCAAGGGCCTCTATGAAAATTGTACTTTTATTGAAATTGCATGCATGCGGATCGGAAGTCATATCTATCAAGAAGATGTACAAAGGTGACCACATATTCAATGATATTTATTAAAATAGTTGTGTGAAAAAAATTTTAATTAACTAAATTAAAAATAATTTTTAAAAAAATTTCTCTTATAACTAAAATAAAAAATTTAAACATTTTCACTTTCTTATTTTTTTGAATATAACTTTTTTAGTTCTTAAACTCAGTTTTCTTTTCTTCTTTTTTTTTTTTAAAGTAAAAAATATTTTTAAAATTATAATTTTAAAAGTAAGATATTGTAGTTGCGATAGCATAGTTCAATTAACGAAATAAAATTGTTAAAAATTAGTAATTTCACTTTTTTATATTAAGTTTAAATTTTTTATATAAAATTTTAAATTTTTCAAGAAATTAACATATGAATTATAGTAATATTATAATTTAATTTAAATATAAAAAGATGATAATATTAATTAATAATACGAATTTTTTTGACCAAAAATTCATTCATCAAAAACTTTCGACAGTTTTAAACTAAAATTTTTGAAAATGTAGACATAATTTGAAAATATAATTTATTTTAGTTTAAAAGTATAATTTTGCTTTAATTTAAAAATATAATTTTGTATTAGTTCAAAAATATAATTTTACTTTTATTCGAAAGTATTATTTTAACTTACACTTTTTAACTAAGGTAATATTAAAAATTTTCGAATTAAGATATAATTACACGATCGAATTAAGATAAAATTATACTTTCAAATTAAGATAAATTACGCTTTTAAGTTAATTTTTTTTAAAAATATTTTATTTTATAAATATTGAAAATTTTTTGATGAACGATCTTTTAGTCAAAAAAATTCATATTACCAATTCATATTATTATTTTTTATATTTAAATTAAATTATAATATTTAAACTATAATTTATATGTTAATTTTGTAAAAAATTCAAAGTTTTTTTTTATAAAAATTTCAAATTTAATATTAATAAAAAAATCTCATCAGTTTTTAATAATTTTATGTCATTAATTAGATTGGCTTGCCACAAATACAATATTTTATAGTCAAATCATAAGTTTAGCAGTATTTTTTACTGAAAAAGAAAATTGTGTTTAATAAGTGATAATATTGATATAAAAAAAGTGAAAATATGAGAAAATTTGAATTTTTATATTTTAGTTATAAAAATAAAATTATACAAAAAATATATATTTTTGATTTAATTGGTCAAAATTTTTATTTGACAAACATTATAAAAAATGTGGTTATTTTTGTATATTTTGCTATTTATCTAGATTTAATGACAAATTTGCCATTGTTTTTACCAAAATCTTTGAATTTCTCGAATTTCCTTTCCACTTTGAGAAAAGTATGAAAAATAACTTAAATTTTAAATGCTTTTACTAAATTAACTAACCTACAAAAATGTTAATCAATTTAATCATTAAAGTTGTATTTGAACAAAATTTCTCTTAAATTTTAGATACAAATAGATAAACATAACGTTAAAAGAAGTCAGCTCCTTTTCAATAAACCCTTTGTTGATTTTCATTGAATTTCTAGATAACGTGCATGCCATTATCGTTGACGGAGGATCAGTTAAACTATTCCAGTATCTCTATTCGTAAAAAAGTGAGTTTTTACAATTCTTCACGCTTGTGTTTATAGATTTCTAAATTTTTAATTTAAAAAACAAGTGAATTTTTAAACTTATAGTTTGGTTTAATACTTTGGTTGAAATTTGACTCGTCGATCCAGTAAGAGAGTTGTGTATATCAGTGGTTCATCGGTGTTCGAAAGTGCATTTAATATAATATTCAAAAATGTATTTTAACGTAGTGTTTGAAAGTGTCTTTTAATATAATATTTAAAAGTATGTTTAAATATAGTATACGAAAGTGTATTTTAACATAGTGTTCGAAAGTATCCTTTAATATATTGTGTGAAAGTGTGTTTTAACTTAGTGTTCGAAACTTTACTTTAGAAATGATATTTGAAAGCCATAAACCATATTATGTTTGAAAGTATTGTGTTTCATTATTGTTCGAAAGTATCAAGAGTATAGTGTTCGAAAGTTTGTTTTATAATTAATATTCAAAAGTTGAAATTGTGCTGTATTTGAAAGTATCGTAATTTTTTTTTATGTTTGAAAACGTTGGTTTTATTAATGTTCAAAAATATTTTAATAAACGTTGTACGAAAGTGAGGGATTTAAAAGTGTGCGAAAGTGTGTTGCTAAGTTATTAAAAAATATAGTTTTTATATCTATTCGAAAGTAAGTATAACAACTATTTAAAAGTATAATTTTAAATTAAGTGCAAAAGTATATTTTATTCATGTTGTTAGAATCTTTTAAATTAATTGTGTTCAAAAGTATGTTTTTAAATAAATGTTGTTTGTATCATTTAGAACAAAGTTTATGAAAGTATTGAAATAAATTATTCTGAATCTCATTTTAAATTTGCCTTAAGCTTTGTTTACATATAGCTAATATCTTTGTGTTATTTTATGTTAAGTAGGCTAACAATGGATTATGAAAATTTGAAAATAGCCATATTTGACCACTTTTTTGGCGTGGTGACTACGTTTCATCACTGTAGGTTATAGATGAAATTTGAGACAAGTTAATAAAAAACAAAGAAGATTATTTAGAAATACTTATCATGGGTACTTCCTGGAGTTATGGGATGTTCAATTCTTAGACATTCTAATTCATCATATGCTTCTTCATGAGATAGTGATAAATTCAAGTAATAAAGAGATTTGGTTTGCATTTGAATATAGCACCTACTAGTTTTTTAGACATGAGTTTAGCCTCATCACTGGTCTTCTATTTGGATCTTATGCAAATTTTGAGGTTGGCAGTAATTAACTAGTAAATGAGTATTTTAACAGTCGCAAAAGGGTTAAATTATACTAGATAGATCTTCTTTATTCAGGGTTAGACTTCAGCACGATAAACAATATAGATGCAGTTAAGTTATCACTGTATTATTTGGTGGATAAGTGGTTGTTGGGTAGGCTTAGGCATCACCTCACTGACACTTGACTGTTAAAGGTTGTTAATGATTTCAAACCCTTCAATCAATACCCGTAGGGCATCATTGTATGGCGATACACGTACAAGTGCCTTAGTCACACTATATTAGTATAATTTCAACATTATTAATAGCTATCAGCTAGTGCTACACCAAATACAAAGTAG
>JAWDEX010217767.1:0-10135 GCA_035221805.1 Trichilia hirta
CTACACTTTAGTTCTGTATGGAGGATAGTCTTTACCTGACCATAAGCTAGGACGGTAGCATTATACCCTTGGAACAAACCATCAACAAGGGGAGCTATACATTCTTCAAACATGGCAGATGAAGGACACCCGGTGCTCCCATATACATGATCAAAAGTAAAAGAGTGTGTCCCTAGTTGTACCTGCAATATAGTCAACACTGACATGTAATTCAGAACACATACTGATGCAAATATATACACCAATATCAATGTGATTAATATCTGTATGATACACCTCATTCGACGCATTAAATACTTGACTGTAACATTTTGATTGCAAACAGAGGCCATTCGCTGACTGTAACATTTTGATTGCAAACAGAGGCCATTCGCTGCCAATCATATCCAATAACTAGTAAAACTTAAGGAACCTGTTAAGATTTTATATCTCACACATTACAAATTACTTCCCACTAGTATAAATTATGTGTGTTAATATGAATTATTTCCCACATGGCGCCTGTTAAGACTGTATATTACGCACATCACAAATTACTTGCCACAAGCATAAATTGTGTGTTTCAATATTAATAAGAAAAAAATTTTGCAGGAGGAATAAAAGGAATATTCTTTAGATTAAACACATGAGGAGTATATTTTTTAGTCTTTCATACAGAAAAGACCGTAGGTCTAAATAATAAATTTTCATAATGTATTCTGTACCCTTTCAACCTCCTACACCAAAAAAAACTATGCTCTCCAGAAAGTCACAACGTTTTATCTAACCTTGCAGTAGACAACAAAATAGCATATATAATCCAGATAAATAGTTTATTAATTGCCAATAAGAAAGCTAAACAATGCACTCAGTAGGTTAGAATCTAGATGGCAACAAAAAATTTGCGGTTCTTTTTTATTTATTTATTTTTTTCTTCTTTCTGAAACTTTTCTCAGGACCACTTTGGTATTAAGCTCAAAACAAATGGCTGACACTGTTTATTGACATCGATAAATTGAATGTAAGCTTTCCTGATGGAAGTCAATGGACTTGTCTGATTATTCTAACTTCTACACATAAAAATAAACAAAGGCCATGGCCAAAGAATTCCAGAATTGGAATCATAACAGAATTGCTAAACAGTAAAAAAAATTTTCAGAAAATTGGCCAAACATCACCTAATTCTGCATTATTTTCTCCTCAGTAATTATAAGGTGCAACTACCAAACTAATCAAATATGGACATAAAAGTGATGACCAAATTGTCATCCAAATCAGATTTTGAGAACAAACTCTTCCTAGTCAAACATGCAAGACTCCTAGATTTCTCGCAAGGCCGTTTAGCAATCATTAGATCCAGATCTTTGTAGATTTATCAATCAACACTACAAGAGCTTTCAATCGACAAGTACTAGATTGAAAAAGCTATTCTGACATTTTATCATTAAGCTCTGGAACACTTAACTTTCACATTCTTCCTACTGTAACCATACCTGAGGCTTTCCTGGTACGACAGTAACACAATCTTCACACCCTTGTGCACGCTCATCACCAATGAGCGGTCTTACGTGCACTGCAACCTTCACACAACAATCCTCTCCGCCGCCGCCGCCGCCGCCGCCAGTTTCCATATGAAGCGGTTAAAGATTATAAGATATTTAGCTAAAATTTCAGAGACGGTAAAAACAAAGAGAATTAGCGTTATCTATGTCTCTCAAAAGATCAATATTAGCAATATGCTGTTCTCATGGTTTGTGAATTTGAAGAATTACAGACACACACCAACAACAAGAACAACACAACACGAGCAAATTTCAGACAATGTATTGGAAAAAAGAGAGAGAGTTTTGAAAACAAAGGGTAGACAGAGAAGGGTCGTTGGGGAATTAGAGAAGAATGAGGAAAGACATACAAGTAGCAAACTGCGAAGACAACCACCACTCTCATTTTCCTTAGGCTTCACTGCACCACGGCAGGTTAGATGTTTGTGTGTGAGGGAATTAAACTTTCATGAATCTATTTCCTATTTTACCCATCCCCTTGCACATCGTCTCTCACTTCCCCATTTCATGGTTTTGTCCCCATTTTTCTTACTATTTTACGGTTTTACCCTCTCTAGTCCACGTATAAATATTTTTTTTTTGTTTGTTAATAAGATTTTCTCTTATGTGGGGATGCTATAAGTGCTAGGACCCCGTATTATGATGTTTACGAGTCATGATTGTCCCCAGAATATAGTAGAAAAAGGGATTGCACAGCACACAAGCCACGTGATATGGAATCATATACGATTTGTAGAGAAGTTTTGGGCACGAGGAGGATGCATACGTACATGTTAAAGAGGTGTCCGTTTACAATTTTTTTCTTCTTTTTGCATGTGCTATGCATTTAGGTACAGCAGGTACTTTCTTCTTCAACTAACAAAGATTTATTTTATAATTGAAAAAAAAAAGTAATCAGTCTTTAAATTACTTAATTTAATCCTAATAAAGAAAATTTACCGACAAGAGTTTTTAGCCCAAATTTATCGTGATAGTGTAGTATAATAGACCCGACATTAATGAATGCAATGAAAAATGAGCATTAATTTATATTACTTTAAATCATTATATCTTAATGGATATTAATTATCCATCACAAGTGTAATAGTATTACATGCATTATTTTTTATCATTGATTGACCTGCGAAAAAATAATTAAAAGAAAAACTATCCCCAGGTCTCGATAGGGAAAAAAAAGAAAAAGAAAAAGAATAAGGAGGAAAAGAAAGAGTATAATGAATTGAGTTTGTGGAGAAGAAAGTGACGGGAGAGGGTGGTAGTAGAGGATGAGAAGTAAAAGCGAGCAGTGGAAAGACAGAGAACGAGACCCCACAAATTATACATAGCCAGCTGGTGGTCTCCCATCCTCACATGGTTTTTCAGTTTCTGTAACCTGAGTGGACACCACTCTAGAAAACTTAGTCAGGTTAGACTTAAGCTGGTCCAATGATTTTACGTATCTTCTACCTATTCGTAAATTCCTTTTCGTTATTTTCCAACATCAAGGATCATACCTACACAACTCGCTCAATCTCCAATTCCATATTTCCACTAAAAAATGAAAAGACTTCAATTCTCCATACATAAATAAACTTGTGTCCTCACTGCTTTTGTTTTCCGGACCTTTGATTTCTAATTATCGTTAAACCCCGTTTTCACTGCCTTTGTTTTTTCTCTGTTTTATGACAAGCATTTGTTGAAATTGCACCGAACCAATAGAATACGGCCCTTTAATCAAACTTCAATTTTAATAGATTATAACGTTCCAATGCTACTTGGTTGAACCACCAGAATCACGAGCCCTTTTTTATCAATCTCGAAAGAGAGCAACAACCCAGTTGTTGTTCCTATTTGTAATTGTACATTTCAACTACATGTGTCATAATTCGTACGGTAGGGCGGCTTTGGAAGCGAAGTCCATGCTGAGTTATAGGAGTCCAGTATACTTAGTGGTAAGGCGTTAGAGGTTGAGGTTGCTGCATTCATAGGTCGTTGAGAAGATTAAAGGCAGGTGTTGGGAGGTAGATAAACCAGACCATCAATGACAATGAAGTAAAGACTTGGCACTTTTAACATTTTTTTTCCCATATAGGACCAGCGTATCTCCTACGTGAAGGATCAAACTGTCACTTAGATAGCTTCGATAACTATATTAGGTTAGGATTTCAGGATTGCAATGCAAGTAGGCTAATTTGGTTTTAGAAGCATAATCAAGGGTCAAATCATAGGATATATAGTGATTTTTACTGGGATCTGTAGCTATAGTTGCATAAAATGATAAGACGAGGCGTTGTAGAAGGTTTGATAAGATTTCCCAACCATATAATGGAACGTGCCCTTACGTTTTCAAGTAGGCCGTAGCTGAAACATCTTGTCATTATTCCATTCTCGGAAATATCAAGCAGAGACTAACACTGCTAATTTTGAATGCAGATTACAAGACCAAAATCTTGACAAATATTTCCCGACTTTAGGTGCAGGAATATAAATGTGGACACATTTCCTAATAAACTCTGTTAAAAGGTACCGTGGAAATTTATAAAAATAATCATATTTTAAATGTTTTTTTTAAAACTAATCACATCTAAGAAAAATTTTTAAATTAAACTAAAAAGATACTATTTGAACAAAAATACTCTTCAATTAATTCACTTGAGTTCTTTTTTCCTTTCATTCAAAGTATTAAAATTAAAGTTAAAATTTTCTAAATCAAAGTATAAATTCACCTTAGGATCTAATTTTGGTGAAAGTTGATATTTATAATGGCGGAATCTCACGTTTAATGGTTGGTGTTGGAATTTACTTTTAAAAATCTCTTTTCTTTCAAATGAATATAAATTTTAAAAATTTTTGAGTGATTTTAAAAAATTAACTTGTAAATTGTAGGTTAAATATTATTATTTAATTTAAATTTTGTTAAAATGAGAATGTAAATTGGTAATGTGGCCCAAAATATCAATTTTTTGATTAAATCTGAGTTTCAGAAAGATGTATAGTAGGAAAGGGGAGCCAATCCGATTTCGTGTAAAGCAAGGCCTTATTCGAAACCAACCATTTTATTTTTTTATTTTTTATTTTTTTCATTTTTGTTTATTTCTCAATTTTTGTGTTATGTTTTTTTATTATTTTTGCTTTATGTATTATGTTTATGTTTTTTGTGTTACATTCAAATATGTATTATGTTCTTGTCATTTTTGTATATTTCCCAAATATGTTACTAAAACGTATTATGTTTACTTTTTTTGTGTGTGTTATGTATAGATTAATGATGGATGGTATGATATTGAGAATAGCGAGAGCCAACCATTTTCTCAGTATGATGACAACGTTATCACCAATGTAGGTTATAGGTGTGATAAGAGATATACTAACAAGTCTGTAGAGGATTGTATTTAGACAAATATATTTGTGATACTTCTTGAAGTTGTAGGATATCCAATTCTTTGATACTCTGATCCACTATGCTCTACTTTAAGAAGTAAAAGACCAAAGCTCTAATAAAGAGATGTGGTTTGAGGATGGAGGCACTTGCATTAAGTTTCCAATCAGAAATCTTGCTTAATTACAGGCATGTATTTTATGCCTTATCCAGTTTACAAGAGGGCAACAATCAATTATTGAATCAATATTTTAGTGGTCGTATGTCATTAGATTTGAACGAGACATATAATATTTTGCAGAGTCTAGACTTTATTGTTATGAAAGAAACTAATATAGTGAAGTTGTCTCTTTACTTTGTTGTGGATAAAATATTACTAGGGAGGGGCAGGTATTATTTGATGAATATTCGAATACTGAGACTTATCGATGATTTAAAAGAATTTAATCAATATATATGAGAAACTATTTTTTGGTGATATACATATAAGAGCCTCAACCATGCTATGATAGGACAAGTAAAGACTTATTAAGAGAAAACAACAAAGAAGAGAGAATGGCAATAAAATCATAAATCGATACAATACTAAGGTTTCTTTTTGGCATTTTAGGTACACTTTGATTTAAGTACATTTATTATAATTGTCAAATTTTTTATTAGTTTTAACTACATAAATTTGGATTTTTAAGACTATAGAATTTGTCAATCGATTGATTGCTAAGTGTACTCACAAAAGCATCTCCTGCATGTTGAATTAACAAACAAAAGCAAAGAATGTTCACAAAAAGTAAATAATAGATATCTTTAGTACGACCATACTAATGTATTTCGACTTTTATAATTAATTGAATTTAAATATAAGTCTTAATATTAATCTAAATTTTTGTATTTTTTAGCAGCTAGATATAATTATTATTTTGTTAGAGCCCACGGACAAATAGTGTGTACAATCATTTATTGATAATTTGCTTCAATTCATTGGGGATTTAGATGGTGAATACGGTAATATACCGCCAATTTATGAGAAACCCAGAACTAGACGAAAGAAAAGAACAACGGCAAGAATATTTTGTTAATTAACAAAATATAAAAATTACTAATGTAAGATAATTCACAATTAATCGATGTTTAATTCTAAATATTTTAGGGTACTAGTCGATTTAGGCATCTAAATAGAAGGGATAAGGCCATATGCGCAAAATGATCTCTGTCGCCCATTATATTCGCCTCCCTTATGATATTTGTCTCCCGTAAGAGAAGATATCCCTTCCATTTCTCATGAATTGTATTACTTAGACTTTTATATATCATATTCATAATCTGAGTAAAAGGAAATAATATAAGAAATGTATTTATTGCGAAGTACTTTTGAAAAAGTTAATATTGAATGGACAGGGGAGATACAGGAAGTGTGGAATAAGATTAAATAATTTTGAAATGGTTTTAATCAATTTTAATAAATGTAGCTTAACTTTATGACTGAGGTACAAGATTAGATGAAGTTGTTTAGACTTAGTACAAACGAGTTTGTGCCTACAATATCAACACTAGGCTTGAGGTCATTGAAACTAAATTTGAGGAGGCAGTAGTATATTCATTCTTTACCAGGTATGAATTAGTAATAAATATATTATTATACTTTACAATATAAAAATTATTGGTTTTAGGGTGATGTGGCACATTCAGGGGGGCTTGAGAATGTTGTAACTAGCCATTATAGGGTACTACAAGTCATTTTGGTTGAATATATTAAAAAGCTCATAATGTCAAAAATACCTTATATAAACCCTTTTAAATAAATGTAAACAAATAGAGTTTATTGAGTTAGAGAGAGGTGAGTATGTGTTTGATTATGAGATCTATATTTGACAGCATATTCTAAAATAGGTGCTTCAACAATTCTAGCTATGGATGACTATTCTGGGTAATCTTATTGACATACCATCTATACAAATAGCTCTTGAGTGGGTTAATGTCATTATACAGCTTGAAAAGTGGTTTAGTGATGTGGTATGTAACATATTTAGTCAGTATTGTTGTTTTATAAACCTTTTTTAATCTTTAATATAATTAAAAATTTTCACTTTACAATTCAGTACTTCGATTTGTACCTTGACATGTTAGTGTAGTTTCAATGGGCATGTTGCATATTATGCAAAATTGGACAGTTATATCAATCACGTTATGTGTAAGTTACATTTTTTACTTTTATTTTCCTCTGCTAAAATCATTATCATTTTTTGATTGCTTCTCTTGTTGATCATTTATTTACTTGTTTGATTATTTGTGCTATAATGCAGTCATATCTTTAGGTTGCATGGCAAGGATACAAGAATTGAAACTGACATTAGGCATATTTTGTTCTAATACTAATATCACTTCATTCATTAATATTAACAGGTCAAGTTTGCACAATTACTAGAGCACAATTTCTAACCTATACATGCCTTGCAATATACAAGGTCATCATTTGGTTACGTGCTCAATTGATTTGCTTACCGATATATCACTGTTTGTAATTTCTTCCCATCAAGACATTCTTATGCAGAGATAGGAACTACAATAGAACTATTGTGTAAGTTACTTTCTTACTTACTGCAAGATGATAGTTTTTATTTGTCTCATACGGACATCCATGAAGACCTAACATTGTTTAAGTCCAGAAGACTAATTTAGAACATTCTATGCCAGTGTCTTGGGTTAAAGGATTATGGTAATTTTTGTGTGTACGTATATATAATATTTAGGATTAGATCTGGCATTTGATTTTAATATTGATGATAGTGAATTTTTGTGAATTAAGGTAGCTGTTGATTTATGGTTATAACAGTTGTTGTAAATATTGATTTGTTTTATATGTAGTTAATTTTGATTTTAGTTCAATTGTAATAATATGTAGTTAATTTTAGTTTTAAATCTATTGTAATAATGTGTAGTTAATTTTGGTTTTAGTTCAATTGTAATGATATATAACTAATTTTGGTTTTAATTCCATTCTTGTACAATTATTTTATATTTTGCATTAAAAAAGTGCAACAAAATATGAATTTATTTAAAATATTTGCAACAAATATATCATGATATTCCCCTTAAAAAGAGTGCATTTATTATTATTTAAGTATATTTACAAATAAATATCCAAACATTGACAAATTTTATTTTATTGTAACTATTACGAGTTACATAACAATACTGATCAACAATAGTATATCAAAATTTGTAAAATTTGATAATAAAAAAAATACTAGCATTTGCTATCTTTTAGCAATCAAAAGTAAAAATTCATATCTCCATCTTTGAACTTCATTGATTTTGCATCTTATACTCTCAACTTTCCACTAATAATGATCTATTTAATAACAACAACAAACATATCTACAACCACTTAAAGATGTGACATAATGTAAAGCTAGTATATGTACCATTAAAATAATTATAATAAAGCATAAATAGATAAGTATTAAAATAAATTCAAAAATACTTTACAATCTTTTTGTTTTTCTCAACACCAATGCAAAACCAACAGTCACTCTATTTCTTCGCATGCTTGTATCAAAACAAAAACTAAGTAACTTTGTAATTTGATATTATTTAAGAAATAATTAATAATAATTTAATTATACAACAAAACCCACCAATGTAATTTAACTTGCAATTTATGTGTCCCAATAAAAAGGTATCGAGTTTTAATAAGTTGCATGATTGTGTTTAATACTTTGACACTTAGAACATTTTTTTCTCACTGTGTCCTCTTCCTATGAGAAAATACATTGTTTTCTTGGCCAACCAAAAAACGCTCAAACTGGAGGTGCATTAACATCTATCTCTTGTAGTTCAATTAGCACATACTAATTAGTTTTATTACCAACTAGAAAAATTAATATTGAGTATGCCAACAAAAATACCTTATTTGTATAGTATAATGACCACATTGATTTGTGATTGTATCTCGCGTGTTGGCATGCCGCGATGGCACGAGGGCAGGTTATTTGTTGTATATCAAATTATTGACAAGTACATGTCTTGCCATTAAAGTTCACAAGCTCATCTTTTCCTTTAATCTTTACAAGAAACTCAAACTTAGACATTGGCTAATCTGGATAATTCAATATACTCATTAACAATAGCCCGTGCTGTATTAGCTAAGTGCACATTGCTTGCATCAACTACCTCCTTTCATTCATAAAACTTTTATTGTAATATGAATCTTACGTATTCAATAAATGACATAATTGAAAAATGTCATACATATTTTAATATTAATTTAATACTCTCGGTAATTTAAGTAGTTATCATGTCTTATCTTCTAGAAAAAAAAAGGTGATGTAGCCTAATTATGAAACCTTATTTCATACTCTAGGTAATTTGCATCAATCGGATGTATTATCCTTAATATATTCATGTAATTATTAAATTTGGTCAGTTTTACACTTTACGACAAGAAAGTAACCAAACTTGAATGAATATATCCCTGTGTTCTCATATTAAATTTTTCCTTAACATTCTTAAATACATCATAAATACAAAATCTATGAGTTACCTTCAAGAAAATCATACTAATACCTTTTTCAATGCTTGTGTACCGATCTCAAATAAAGACTAAATTTACCTTCGACCTAATGGTATTTTACAATTTCATCAAAAATCATTTCTGCGATATATATCATTTTTTAAATCAACAACTCTAAATGCTAATGGATATTTTCGATCATTACTATCTACTATTTCTCCTATTAAAAGTACCTTAAAATATTTCTTTTAAGAACATGTGGTCAATAGCAATATAGGCCAAATTACTTGACGAAATCCTTAGATACATATGCCTATTGACATAAAGAAATACATAAAGTGATCCTTATTATTTCATTCAATAGCAGTAAATATTCTTGAATTTTTTTCTTAAGTATATGACACTAGAATACAAGTGTTTTATAAGACACCTTTTGATCACCACGCACAAGCCTTAATGGCTTTTTCTTGCCACCCATGCCTTTTTTCATGATACTTAAATCCTATACTCTTTTTAAGCATCATCTTATATATTTTTAGGAGTGTAAATATGACTAACATCATTAAACTTATCTGTATTATCAATACAATTATCTCACTAGTCATTTGGCAATGCCTATCACTTAGTTGATTATTTACACATGTATACAGTTGTCATAACCCAATTTTGTCCTCTGTAATTTTGTTTATACTTAATATTGTTTGTTGCAGATTTTTATTTTTGTGA